>JANHGL010024958.1:9790-20833 GCA_024611195.1 Ceyx melanurus | reverse complement strand
TTAATAATTTTTAATAAACAGAATAGTTTGTTTTGGAAGGCATTTGAAAAGTCATCTAGTCCAAACCCCCTGCAATCAGTAGGGACATCTTAAACTAGGTCAGATTGTTCAAAGACCCATCCAACCTGACCTTAAGTGTTCCCAGGGATAAAGCATCTACCACATCTCTGGACAACCTCTTCCAGTGTTTTACCAACCTCATTGTAAAAAAAAAATAATAAAATATTCCTAATAAGGAAGAATTATATGTAGCCTGAATCTATCTGCTTTTAATTTAAAACTACTACTCCTTGTTCTATAGCTACAAGCCCCACCAAAAGGTATGTGCCCCTCTTTCTTATAAACCCCATTAAGTATTAAAAGGCCACCATGAGATCTCCCAGATCCATCTCTTTTTCAGACTGAATAATCCCAACTCTCTCAGCCTGTCTTCATAGGAGAGGCCCTTCAGCCCTCTGACCATCTTAGTGGCACTCCTCTGGACCTGTTCCAGCATGTCCATGTCTTTTCTGTGCTGAGGTCACCAGAACTGGACACAGTACTTGACTGGAGTGGAGCAGATGGGCAGAATCACCTCCCTGCACCTGCTGGACATTGTTCTTTTGATGCAGCCCAGGATGCATTTGGCCTTCTGGTCTGTGAGTGAATACTGTCTGCTCATGTCCGATTTTCATCCACCAGTATCCCCAAGGACATCTTCATAGGGAAGTTCTCAATCCCTTCATCCACCAGCCAGTACTGGCACCAAGGCTTGCCCCAACCCGGGTGCTGGACTTTGCACTTGGCCTTGTTGAACATCATAAGGTTCATACGGGCCCACTTACTGAGCTTGTGCTGGATGGCAACCTGATCCTCTAGCATGTCAACCACACCACTCAGATTGGTGTCATCTGCAAACCTCCTGGGAGAGCACTCAATCCCATTGTCTATGTTACTGATGAGGATATTAAACAGCACTGGTCCCAGTACAGATCCCTGAGGGAAACTGTCACCAATTTCCACCTGGAAATTGATGCATTGATCACTACTCTCTATCTTTCAGCCAATTCTGTATCCACCATATAATCCACCCATCACAACCATATCTAATCAGTTTAGAGAGAAGGGTGTTCTGAGGCACTGTCTCAGAGGACTTAGAGAAGTCAGTGATAGATGGCATTCGTAGTTCTTCCCTTGTCCACGGAGGTAGTAATAGAATCACCAAACATTCATGGTTGGAAAAGACCTCTAAGATTACAAGGTCCAACAATCAACAAAACCAAACCAAACAAACCAAAACATAACATAACAAACAAATAAAAAACATAAAAGCCAAGAAATAAAATGCACACACACAAAAAAACACCTCACCATCCCACTAGAGCATGTCCTGAAGTGCCTCGTCTACACTTTTTTTTAACAACTCCAGGTATGGTGACTCCACTGCCTCCCTGGGCACCCTGTCCCAGTACCTGACTATTCTTTCACTGAATAATTTTCCTAGTAACTATTCTAAACCTCTCCTGATGCAAATTTAGGCCATTTTCTCTAATCCCATTGGTATTGAGAGAAGAGGTCTCAACCACCTCCCTACAACCTCTTTTCTGGTGGCTGTAGAGCACTGTAAGGTCTTCCCTCAGCCTCCTTTTCTCCAAGCTAAGCAATCCCAATTCATTCAGCCTCTCTTCCAGACCCTTCACCATCTTGTCTTTCTTGCAGTGAGGGGCCCAGTGCTGTACATCCAGTACTCAAGGATTGGCCTCACCAGTGCCAAGTACAGGGGCATGATCACTACCCTTCTCATGCAAGACACACCATTTCTGGTAGAGACCAGGATTCTGTTGGCCTTCATGGCCACATGGGCACACTGCTGGCTCATATTCTGCCAGCTGTCAACCAGTACCCCCAGGTCCTTTTCTGCCAGGCAGCTTTCCAGCCACTCTTCCTCAAACCTGTAGCTTTGCCTGGCGTTGTTGTGACTAAAATGCAGGACACATGTTATGTTGTTTAGTACTGGCTGGGAGAACTTCCTCCTGTCTAGGTGCATCCTTGTGTCTTCTAAGCTAAGTCACCTTGGAGACAGAAGCAGAGTAGAGCCAACATACCAGCAACAAAATTGAACAAAAAGAACCTTTGTATAAATCAGAAACAAATTGTTTTATAATTAATCTTTCCTATCTGCAGGCTGGTCATTTGTTCCAGCTTCCTGCCCCTGGTTTTGCTCTTGATTTCTTTGCTTTGCCTTGTGCCATCAGTTCCATTTGTCACTTTATAATTCCATTCTTCTATTCTTCTCCTTTCTGTTTAGTAAAATTCCCTTATAAACAGCTTCCAGCATTGCAAAAATATAGGAATTAGCTGTTTCAAAAAGTTAGTTTCTTCTATATGTAAGAGAAGTTTCCCATTTTAGAACTTGCTTTTTTTTTTTTCTTCTTACATTAGCAACCTGACACTTGAACTCAATGAGATCTCTTTATCCCTGTGATTAAGTTTTAATTTTAACACACTGATAAATTGTGAAACTTTATAACAGTGACTTAGTATTCAAAATACTCACTCACCAGATTAGTTGCAACCAATCCATGGATGCTGAAGCTTTTCATTGGAAATTTTTATCAATTGCTGGTAGTTTTATTCTGGTAGAAATCCTTTTGCTTTCTGTTTGATAGGTGCTGAGGGAGTCCTAATTTTTGTAGGAATGCTAAATACTTCCTCATTGTAAAGGAGTATAGGCAGTGTCCTCAAGAACCTTGAAGGGCCCTTGGAAAATCAAGAGCTAGTTTGTTCATGGTCAAAGCAGAATGATACACAGGATTAATTAGTTCTTGAAATATATCTCAGGACATAAACTTGGCTCCTCTACTTTCTGCAATTAACAACCTACGAAAGTGCTAAGAGTCCTCTTTCCTTATTTCTAGAATTCCAACTTTATTAGAGTCCATAAAGTCATTTCTGTTGCTAACTTCACAATGAAACAATCAGATCTTCAGCTCTCAGATGTCTTTCTAAAAGCACTTAACCACCTTCCCCTGGAGTACAACTATGCATTATACAGCAGAATATTTGATTACTTTGGCACTCATTACTACACCTCTGGGAAGATGGGTGGTTCCTATGACATTCTTTACCAGTACAGCTCTGAGGAACTGAAAAACTCAGGTATGTAATTTTCTTCAACAAGAAAATAACATTGATTTGTTTACCATTTGTTTTTATCGGTGTATTTTGTATTATACCATATAGTAAGTTCTTCAACAGCAAAAAATCCTTTAGACTTCCAACCCACCCAGTTTTGGGTGAAGAGCAGGGACACCTGCAGTGGTTCACCTTGGTGTGAGAGCTTAGGGTCATAGTTCTGTTATTCAACAAGATTATGGTGATGAAGCTGCTGCTTTGTGATATTTCTAGGCCTGTCAGTGGATGAATCAGTGGAGTGTGTCCGAACAGAAACAACAAGGCGTGTGTTATTCCGCAAGAAAAAGAAAGTCAGTACCAGATGCACCACAAACAGGATGACTGTGAAACATGAAGGTGACCATGATAACAGGGTGCATGTCCTGTTATTTAACCTGAGAGATACCATTCTTCTCAGCTAGGTGCCCAAAGTGACTTCCCAACTTGTTCCACCACTGTCAGAAGAGACAGTGTATCACTGTTTCTGAAGCAAGCATTGGTAATGTCTTCTTACTTGCAAAAGAAATTATGATGTATGAGTGCTCTTCCTGTGCTCTGGAGCACCATCACTGGGGATTCTGTTGCACTGGCTCTTCCAGTCAGTTACAGATCTGACAAACATTACCTGTGAACCTGGGTTCAGGGCCAGGCACACTGAACTGGGAAATGGACACAAATAGAAACACCATTATGACTTGAGTACCTGATTTTTTAAGGGTTGATCAGGACTCACTGAACAGCAATAACCCTGACCTTCCCCTTCCATTTTTATGCCAAGCAGACATCTAAGTGTAGGAGTTTACTGTCGAAGACAGAAATGCGTCTCTGGAACTGCAGAAAGTTGGTGCATTTTCTTCAAGAATGGCAAAAGTGATATTCTGCATCACTAGAAACTTGTATTGCATCATCTCCACCATGGTTTTGTCCTTATTTTATGACCAATTTCTGTTACCCAAGTGTTTACATCTGTGATGAAAGATCCTGCCTTGCAGCCTGTTCTTCTAGAGGAGCCTGCTGTACCCCCTGCATGGTCCATAAGTGTATGGTTTAGTTCTGAATATCTCCATGGATGAGGTCTCAGACACTTTCATTTCCAAGTCTATGACAAGCTGCTGTCATAGTGGGGATTGTTTCTCTGAGCTTAGACTTCCTACTTCCAAGGGTAGCTTCAAAAATTAATAATGGTATATTCTTTTATATCCTCACATTTTTTTCTTAGACCTTTAACTAATAATGTGATGAAATCCCCCTTCAGGTTCCATTCTGGAGTCAGCTGAACAGTCAATCTCCCTGGTGAAAGGTGGCAGGTCAGGGTATGCGGCAGCTCTGGCCTGGGAGAAAAAGGGAGCTTTTCCAGGACACACAGTGTTTACAAACTGGCTGGAATCAACGAAGGACAATCCTGTGGTGGTTGACTTTGAGGTAAGAGATAAACAAGAAAAACATCCAGGCAGAAATCACTCACCAGTTATCAGCCCTTCAGGGAGCTCTGCAGGCACTTTGTCTTTTAAATTGAGATGATGCTGTGTGTGATGTGAATGAACAAACATATGGGCATAACACAAACATACAAAACATGTATTTGAACTACTTCCTGTGTATGTTAGTTTATAAACTCTGACCAGGATTGCACCATGGACAGTGAGGGTAGGAAGTAGGTTTATGAGTGGATTACTCTGACAGCAGCAGGAGCTCTGGCATGGGCAAGGGCAGTTAGTTACTGTGCAAGAAAGTAGTGCATGGTGCTGGAAATGTTTTTTTCTCCCTCTGCTCTTCCCCTTGTCAGTATATTTTGCAAGGTATGACACATAGCTAACCTGAAACAAAAAGCTGTTATCTCTGTCCCACTCATTTAATGCATCATGCCAATGCTGCTGGGAACACACTGAGCTGCCTCCCTCCCAGCTGGCACAGCAACTGCCCAGCAGGAGTGGCAGATACCCTGGGGCCAACAGCAAAACCTGCATGGACACAACACCCTGTTATCGATCTCCCACTGCAGGTCCGGAAGGCAGTGCTGGAATGTCTCACATAGCAGGGACTGGGTGTAAGCAAACCCAATGTCATCAATGTTGTCCTGAATTTTATGCATGGTATCCTGCTTTGCTGGTTTTCTACTGGCCCACAGAGCCCTAAATTGGAGACATAAAAGCAACATAAACAGGATAATATAGATGTGTAGCACTGTCATGTTCCTTTAAAGCATCCACAGCACCCAACACATTTGACTCCAGTGAGCTATAGCTTCTAGTGCCTCTGAAGTCCTGCAGCAGCCTCCAGTAGGACCCTGCTGTGTCTTGGTAACCGCTTGCTGAACGGCTGTCTACCAGGTTTCACCCATTGTGGATTTGGTGAAAAATGTGCCTTGTGCTGTGACCAAACGTCGCAATCTGAGGAGAGCCCTGAGGGATTATGTGGGCAGGTTTGACCCTTGCCAGTGTGCCCCATGCCCCAACAATGGCAGGCCTGTTCTTTCTGGGACTGAGTGTCTCTGCCTCTGCTACGCTGGAACCTATGGCAAAAACTGTGAGACACGAGCTGCAGGTTACAAATCAGGTATTTGGGGTGATACTGTCATAATATAAATATGGTCCTTCTGGTGTCTATTTGTCAAAGACAAATCTGACATAATCTTACTTTACTAAATCCCTAACACTTCTTACTACATGGTGATGGTCACAAAGAATAAAAATAAAGGATTAAAAATAAAAAAATCAAACTGAATAAGCATGGATCAAAAGAAATTGTAAGATATGGTAAAATATTCCTTAGCTACATAATTAAGATAATAGGAAATGAGCTCTTCAGCAATAGTGATGAAGTTGAGATCAAAGATAATTGATGTAAAAATTAAGAAACCCATTCCTTAATTTTCCCTATTGCCTATTATGCTTAAAACTAAATATCTAATGGAGATTAAAATTGATTATTACAATGTGGAACAACCTCAGTTTTTTAGGAAAGGGAACAATTATTCTGAAGAGTTTAACAATTTCATGCAAACAGATTTTTGAAGGAAATTTGCACTAGTGCCATACATATGAGAAGCAGAAGAGACTTACAGTATTGTATTTGTTATTACATATATTTATATTCCAGACCAAAAGGGGAAGGGAAGGTCGCTTAGACAGCTACAGCTCTCGTTATTTGAGCCTGATAACAGAAATACTTGTAAATAAATAAATAATTGAAAATATGCAGATAAAGTTGAAAGTAGAAAGATAGATTGTAGAATATTGTATGCAGGAAAGAAAGGGTGCATGAATAAAAACTATTATGCATGTTTCATGATGGCATAGAAAAAAAATACCACAGGTGTTAAGAAAATACATTAGCGTTTTAGTTTTCATGGGATGTAGATGTGGGGTTTAGACATGGTGTTAGAGCTCAGATTTATTTAATAAGTCATTAAATATTGAGCTACCTATTAAAGTTGTGGGTATCATGAAAATTCAAATATCTGTGTGTACAATAGAAGTAGAAAAAAAAAAGCTGATTCTGGTTTGAATGTTAATTTCAATCAAAACTAGAAACAAAGATATATTTTAAGTCTTCATGAAGCAGGTGAAATCTGGCTGACCATTTCTTTGGAATATTTCACTTCTCCCTTAACAGCAGCAATTTAAAATCCTCTGAGAAGACTATTATTAATTGCCCATTATCCCTCCTGTAGGTGACCTTAAGATAAGTAGTATGTGTGGTACAGATCTACCAGATGATGGGATTTCTTCTGTATCTCACAGTTGCTGTAGATGGTCGCTGGGGTTGCTGGTCTGGATGGAGTTCATGCAATGCTTCCTTCAAAACAAGAAGGACCAGGCAGTGTAATAATCCCTCCCCAGTGAATGGTGGGAAGCCCTGTGAAGGCGAATGGGAAGAAGAGGAGGACTGTTATGTTTCTGTGTTCATGGACAGGTAAGAATGTGGTAGATCAAAAGATCTCCACAGTGATGGGGCAGAGTTAATGAACTCTCTAGAATGGCTTTGTGACTACCAGGGAGAAATAGCAGACAACTCTGAACTTCTGTGATGAGGCCGGGAGAAGCAAATATCTGATTTGCAACTTTCAGTTTGGATTTATTAATTGTTTATTTCTAAGAAATGACTGAATAATTATGTACTAAAGTATACCTGTAGATAGTTGCTTTGCAACTTTGCATGGCTTCTTTTCCAAAGAAGTGGAGAATTAATCTTCTTTCGTTCATGGGAGTTCACAGTTTCACTGTTTTTAATATCACATCCTCTTTTCTTAGAGGTTTAGGTCTGAACTCAGTCTTAGAGAGAATTTCACTGAAACTGCCAAGCTTTTTTATATTCCGACTCAGAGTATGTCTGATGTACCAGTTCATACGGTCTCAACTTAAAGCACTAATGGCAACACAAAACAGGAATGGTTTCTTGCATCTTCAAGACCAAGGCTTTGCACAGATTTTGTTTTTCTACTGGAACCAAGATCTGATCAGGATTTTTATCATCTTTGCTGTAATGACTACAGAGCAGATTCTGGAGTGGGTAAGACAGGATTAAAAGCAGAGGGCTCCACACCTTTTTGTTACTTATCTCTACCACAGGCTGTGCAGCTCCATGCTCAGAGAGACCATCATCCTTTAACCATTGTCTGACAGCAACATGTGGGTTCTGGCTACATTATCTTAAATCCAACCAAATCACATGGACTTCCTCCATATGCTGTTCTTTGCCTCTTTTTCTTGCTCCATAAAAATATTTCATTATTTATGTTGATAGAAGTTGCAGCCCTGTATCTATAGCATTTTTAGTGCTCTCACAATCTTCCTCCTGTCAACACCTGCAACAGTTAATGTCTTCCATATTTCAATTAACAGAATAAAGTTTTTTCAACTTGGGGGGACAGTATGGGACACACTCGCAGCATTCCTCTCTAAAGCTTCTGACATTCTGCCATAATTATTTGGTAACAATGCTTAAGATACACCCTTACCAGCAATTTTATTTTTTTTTTCCCAGTGGTACTCCTTGTATAAATGATGATGAAGCCAGGAGAGAAGATGGTATCTTGGTTGATGAACCTCAGTCTGGGTGCTCCAAGCCAAACCCACCAGAAAATGGCTTTATTCGGGTGAGCATTAAAAATGAGTGATAGAAAAGGGAAGTGTAGTAGTTGAGAGCTGGGAAATTTTACAGCTTCTTTGATACATGTGCCTGATACACTGATAACTACTGTACATATTACTGTGTATGTGTCTTGCTTGTCCACTAACATCTGAAGCAAAGGCAAGGTAAAATCCATTTCAAAAAGTGGTCCTTAATTTCTTGTATTGTAACTATGACATCAGTTAGTGCAATTAGGCAAACATATAGTTATACACATGAGTGAATGACTGCTATTTCATAGTAGGAAAGCACTTGTTCACATAACATCAAGTTTCATAATTGTTTCTTTTAACAAGGTCCTGTCATTGCCACAGATTTTTGTAGGAGCTTTTTCTTTTGGTTTTGGTCTTTTTTCTTCTTTTTTTTTTTAATAGAATGGAAAGCACCATTATGCTGTGGGGGAAGAAGCTGAAATTGTCTGTATGAGTGGTTATGTCCTCAGTGGCTATCAATTTCTTCGGTGTCTGCCAGATCAAACCTGGACTCAGCAACCTGTTGAATGTCAATGTGAGAAAGAGAAAATTAGCCTAGCAACAAAACAGAAATGGAAGAAAAAGAAACAGAATAGATTTTAATACAGGTTTTAACACAGTCTGTAATGATATAAGAAAATATATCATTTTAAGAAGGTGTTTCATGTAGACATGGAAAAAACCTACTAAGTCACTACTTCATTATTTTCAATTCAGAAGTGTTACTATTATGTGCTTTGTAAGAATATTGTAGTAATAAATGCTTTAGAAAACCTTCATATGAATACTGTGAGATCCCTTTCTTGAATAATTTTAAATAACAGAAGGACTCACCTTTTGTTTCCAGACTTACGTAGGCATCTTTAAGTTAATGACAGTTATGATGAATAAAGTGTTCTTAGAGGAATTTGTCTATCACTTTTTATATTAAATGCATGCTGTGTCTCTAACTACCACCAGCCCCCAGGCTGCCTTGAAAAACCACACAATAAATCAATGTCTTGAAGTATGTATAGTCCAATTAATAATTAAGGATCAGAACTGTCCTGTGTTTGCTAACAGGAAAGATTACTGTAATTTTCTGGAACTCAGTATTATTTAATTTATTTAGTGTTCATTTTATTAAAACAAAAACAAAAACTCAACAAAAAAAAAAGTGAAAATAATTATAAGCTCTTTATTGACATTTATTTTAATTGTTTTGCTAATAGCTTTATCTATGAAAGAAAAATTAAATATCCTTTTAATGCACTTCTTATTATTTTTAATTTGTAAAGTAACTTGTGCTACCATACCTTAGAAAGCAATTGTAATTATTTAGGCATTGACTGAAAAATATTTTTTAAGACAGTGTGCTGAAAATTTCTAGACTTATTTTAAATATTGATTAGTTTTTAATGTCAGTCAAATATTCAGTGTTAATGAGTGTCTTCATGGCTTTTCAGGTGAAGCATTATGACTTGCTAGAAATATCTTCACAACCATAAACCCAACTACTATACTTACCAAGAATTATATTTTTGTTTGTTTCTTTATTACAGCTTCTGTATGCCTCAGACCACCAGCATCTGACAGTGTCACAGTTTCTCCATTTAAGCAACAGTACAGCATTGGTGAAAGGGTTGAGCTGAGCTGCCAGGCTGAGTTTATAATCACTGGTCAGACACAGTATACCTGTGGGAAAGATCTGTCCTGGATACCTCCTATTCTCAGACCTATTACCTGTGAAAAAGGTTAGTATGTCCGCAGATATTTCAGTCTTTCTCTAGTGCTGGTATTGGCAGCAGAGTTGGGTTTTTTTAATCTATCTAGAACTAGGAGGCAGATGACTGTTTTTAAGACATGTTAAATGTTATTTGTTTTTATTTTGTACCTACTACAGTCCATATCATTTCAGTCCCAAACTTCTGCATTAAGTTCAGAATTTTGGGGTGTAATATACTCTTCATGCTAATAATGACATTGAGATACTGAAACTGTTTTCTAAAAAGTAAAAAAAAAACAACTATATTAACATGATGTTGTGAAAACAGACTAGGAGAATGCAATCTGCTGAAACTTCAGCTTCTCTTCTTGTGCAGGATTTTAGAGTGATTTTTCCAAAGCCTGATTCTTACTTGTGGAATCCCAGCCATGTCAACTTTTGAAGAGACAATAATAGGATAAATGGAAATCAATCCATTTTAGGTTTTACAGCAGTAGTCTGTACTGTTATTTATATTTTCTTTATTACTAGTTACAATACCAAATCTCTCTTTTTTTGTTGTTTTTGTTTTTTTGGTGGTTTGTTGTTTTGTTGTTTGTTTTTCTTTAGATGAGCTAACTAGAATTAGAGGTGTTTGCAATCCAGGACAGAAGCAGGTTGGATCTGACTGTGTTTGTATGTCTCCAGAAGAGGATTGTGGGTAAGTTAAGTACTTCAATTACAAAAAGAAAATACAAAGTTTCTTATCCAATAGATGATGAGTCAAGAAGTTTGTTACACAAACTAGGACAGGTTACAAAGGAAAACAACAACTCAGGGTTACTCTCTGTTTAGATACTAGTTAGCTATGCCTCTGTGTCCAAATTACAGTCTCATTTATAGTCTAAGAAATAAATGAACTGTGACATTAACCAATGGCATAGTATGGTGCATTCTTCTAATTGACATTATCATCTGCTACTGGACATCCAAACTTTTCTTTTCTCTTCTTTTCTTTTTTTCTTCTTCCCTTCCCTTCCCTTCCCTTCCCTTCCCTTCCCTTCCCTTCCCTTCCCTTCCCTTCCCTTCCCTTCCCTTCCC
>JANHGL010024956.1:20245-38616 GCA_024611195.1 Ceyx melanurus | reverse complement strand
CCACAAAACATCATCCATCAATGAAAACTTTTTAAAAGGAACAAAACATATATTCCTCCTTAGACTCTCCTGGATCAGAAGGGAAATTTATCATTCTGTGTGCCTCAGCAATATTTTCTGCTTCAGCCTATATGCTTTCAAATTCCCTTCCAAACATAAAAGCAAAGCATCGATGAAAAGAAAATTGATGTCCCAACAAGCAAGAGCTCTTGCAGTGATTACAACCAAACAGCAATTGGCATGAACAGAACCAACATTTAATACCATTTTAAGGTATAATTAAAAAGGAGAGCTGCTCAGGAAGGGCTCTTTACTATAAAATATGGCAGGTACAAACTACAAATACTCCACCAGCTTCTTCCCATGCAGTGAAAGCCTAAAAACCTTCAGATTAAAATATATGGTGGGTCTGCAGAAGCCCTTTACAATAACACTTAGGGGCCTTTCAGCACATAATGGGCTTTGGCACTCTGCTCTCTGTGTCATCAAGGGTGGCACCGGGAAGATTTAGAGATGGAGTTTGCCTCCACCCTATCTCACTGAGCGAGGGCTATAAAGGTTGGGATACTTCCACTCTACGTCTGGTCACAGTCTGATTTAGGAGGATTTGATAGGAGGACAAATAAAAACAGATTTGTTGTTAGATGTCTTGTCTCCTGTTGTAGAGCTTGAGTAATACTGCAGTTTAAAAGGAGCTGTGGAGCAGAGGGGAGAACCAGAGTAGTTTCTCAGCAGAGCACAGTAACTGCATAAAGGTATTAACTATTTCACTGAATGAAATAGTAACTTCATTGCCAGGAATTTACCGGTGCAAGGCAGGGAGGTTTTCAGTCATCTGGGGTTTGGTACAGTTCTTTATTTACACAAGAGCCAGCTGCAGCTGGAACTGGATCCAATTTTCCCTGCAAACACTAGGATCTAAGTATAATCTCAGTGCATGTGAGTACCTGACTGCACAACTGGTGAAAACAGGCATCACAGCCAACTGTCCAGAGTGAAGGTGCCTATTGGATAGGAGACTCTGTAAGGTGTGCCCACACATCTGATGGCTGGGTCTTAATGCTGAACTGACAACCCCTCAGGCACTCCGAGTCCTCTTTTCTTCTTTCAGGATGAACATTAATTTCAAGGTGTGGAAGCCAGGAACAACTTCTGCAGCGTGGAAAAGCCCTTTTTACAGCGTATCAAGGCCTTTCAGCTTTGGCAGACAACTCTTCCAGTTGTGACAGGTAGCACCCAAATTTATAATGGCCTTTGTCTTTCACAGGGACTGCAGAAAATCTATAGCTAGTTAGAAGCTTTAGTCTCTCAAATCCATTTGCTGCCACTAGCCTGCAAGGGACAGAGATTTTCCAACTCGTCTCTAATCCTTCAAAATACAAATAGCATAGGTTTTTATGCTAGAAGCCCAAGGAAAAATCACCACCAGCAACAGTGTTGCACAAAGCAAGGACAGTTGCATCACAATTGCTGGAGTGTACCTGTAAGGTGGAGTTTCAACACCTTAGAGAAAATTAACTTTCCGGGGATCAGCAAATTAAAATGCCACATATTAAAACCCTGGATCTCTTTTGTCTAGGGATTGGTTCTACAAGGTTATATAAGATTATTTTTTTTTAAATAAAATTATCTTGTCTGATGTGCAGTCACATGCTGTCTACCCAGTTTCACAAAAGATCTGCAAGAAAAGATCCTTTCAAAATCTGTCCTTACTCTATTCTTCTCCCAAGGAGCTGGTGGCTTCAGTGGCATCTGTTGGAAACCCTTTTTGTGGAAAGCTCAGAATGTTGTCTATATACAGCCTGCAGGAGCAGACAGAGCAAACTTTCATACCTGTTCTACTTGCAGCCAGATGTTTAAGAACCATACTAATGCAGACATCCTTGCATACAGTGCAATCTCAACAAACTCTTGGTACTTCCAAAACTGCACTTCCCTCCTTACAAAGCATGCCTAGTAATAACCCAGTTTATTCATTCTGTTTACTAGCCAGCATTTTGAGTCATCAGATAAAACTGGGTCAAGGGAATAATCCAATATTAAGTACAGATCTTGATGGAAAAACACCTACAGAGGAACGATTACTTCAGCGACTAAAGAATAAAACCACTTAACAAGTACCAGGCCTAAAAATCTATTCAGCCACAAGAGGGAGACAAATGCACACACGGACAGGATTTCACACTACCCTCGGCTTTCCCGGGGAGAAAGTTTTATGGACAACATGGATGTGGTCAAGAAGCACAAATGTAATTTTCATCTTGCAAATTCTTTTCCCATGGGTTGAAGGTAAAGGACACCTGGATCTAGTAACAACAGATAAATAGATGAATGCAAACCAGGATAGCTGCATTGATGCTTGCAGCAACATGATGTTTCTTTGCATATTCCAGCTCCAGCACAGTAAGAGACTATCAAGACTAGAGAGAATTTTTTTTCATTTTAAGCATCCTTTCTAGAAGAAAGATAGATCTCATTGTAATGATTAAACAGTTTGGCCATAAAAATCAAACTTTTCTGAAACATCAGGGTTAAACAGAGTTCACAGCATTCTCAAGATACACTTTTATGACATCTATAAGCCTATCATATGTTATAAATTAATGGCAGATACAGCACATTCTAATTATACCACCCATGTCTATATCATTTAAGTAATAGCTCTAAAGGGTGGATTAAAATGATAAAAATCTAAGGAATGGCTGCAGATAATTGCGTGAGGTGCTACCTCACAGATTTACAACCTACTGTACAACATCACCCTCTGCTGGGCGCCAGTCAGGAGAAGTTGCATGGCAGCATCTTCAGAGATTCCCACAATGCACTGGGGCAGAACAGACTGGCGATGCCTCCCTTAATTGAAGGATGCACAAAATCTGATACACAATTTAAAGCGTTCAGGCTGTAAGATTTCTTTACAGCTCAGCACAAACAGACAGACTTGATGGAACAAAATGGCAAATCCAGGTACCTGGTCTTACAAGGCTCTACTTCCCCCTCCCCTGCAACAGCTAACTCTGGAATCTCAGATAACCCCATACAACCAGGATTAGGCCCACATGACCTTTTACTTTCAATTCTCAAAGTAAAAAAATAACTTTTCTTCAAGGAAAGGAACTGTTTGGAAGAGAGCCATTTCACAAACCAAAACAGAGAGTTGCACATCTGGCATTCCATCTCTAACACTACTGCAGCAATGCTGCTGCATGGAAGTCCAATAACATAAAAGGGAGGGAGCTGAAACTATTACCTTACCCATGTTTCACAGGTAGACCAATATTTAGACCTAAGAATGGATGTCACTCCATGGATTAATTCACATTAGAAGGGACATGCATTCGTGCCACACAATGCAGGAAGGTAAGGAAGGGCAGGCTGCAAATTCCACCCTGGTGTGGACAGTGTGAGAGGAGGAGGCAGCTACCACTGGCCCCCTGTCTCACCCACTGAAGCTGTTCCTGAAGCAAGCTGAGGTCCCCCAGGCAATGCCTTGTCTTTAGCTAGTCCCAGGGACCATTTAGCATTACAGAGTATCTAGAAGGCAGCACGATTCACTCAGAGCTCATTCTTTCCACAACTCTATGGGGACTTTAAGCACTGGGGAAATCATCTTTACACCAAGTGTGGTTCCACTAGCTTTCCAAACCCAACATTTCCCTGCAGGCAGACCTCAGTTGGAGCCCTTATCTTCATTATTTGTTCATCTTCTTTTAACATTTGTATTCTAATACAGGACCACTAATACCAGAAGCTACTGTACTTAATTTAGAAAGAACCACCCCATTATACGATTCTATTCTGAGCAAATCCATGCAGGCTACAATTTTCCAAACTTCAGTGCACATTGGAGACAACCCAAAAAGATGTGCTAGAGGTTGATGCCTCTCCAGAACTCCAAACTGCTTCCACCCTGCACTGTGGAAACCAGATGCTGTAATATCTCCAAACTCTTAGGTGCCCAAGAAAGATATTGAAACTGAATATTTTTGTTTAATTTATATAACTAAGTTTATAAATTTTTATTTCATTGAAAGATTACTTACTGTGGACTATATGCTATAGCAACACTTAGCAAAGCATGCAATGAAAAATACTGATAGAAGGGAGCACATACACTTTCTAAGACAAGTCTAGATTGCAAATTTGTTTTCTAAGTTTAAGCAATCAAGATTATTTGTGAACTGGTTTTTAACTCTATGAATTGGAGTAATGAAAATCAAATGTTTTATGAACTTGCTTTCAAATTAAGACTATTTACTGCTTCAGGTTAAATGAGCATAAATCAAACAAATTAGCTTGGTTTGCATCACAGGAGTTTAAAAACGCATCTATTAAAACAAACAAACTTACATTTGCAAATGCATGTGTGAATAGATCCAAAGTGTCAGAAAAGACATATGCTCTCTTTAAAACTCTTGCAGACAAGCCAGGTAGGACAGAATGCAAACTATTCATTCCCCAAAGTAAGATGTACAAGCACAGTTTTAAGCTCATACTTATTTCCTTTATCCTCAATAAGTCTATTTAATGTTGGAAAAAAGTCATTCTTTATCACTGTCATATGTCTCAGGGTTTAAGAGACTGTCTAGCAACAGACTGAAAACAAAATAACCATCACCTTTACATGACCCCTAATTGTGCAAGGAACCTCACTGGTGCTAGGGGGGTGGCTCACATACACAAGGATGACAGAATCAGGACCACACAATTTTCCTGATAAGCAAAAAGCTATCCCCAGTCTGCAGATTTTTTTTCTAGGCTGCATAGAAGTCAGTAACTTCTGCGGTGTGAACTCTGGAGTAAATCCCCGCATCATCAAAGTGTTGTAAGTCAACCCAATTTGCTTGTGTTTGAATTCCTGGTGAACGCTATAACCCATCTCTGCCTAGAAGAAATGAAGCCAACAGCAGCACCAATCTCAATTTTATTCAAAACCACAAGTCATGCCTTGAGGATATAAATTTATCCCCTCCCTTTCCCATCAACACACACGTTTTGCCACTTGCCTTGGGAAGCATGTTATTAAAAAAAAAATTCATTTCCCCCTTGGATACATTTTTATATTGTACACTAAATTATGCATTTAAAATCAAATAAAAAGAATTTACTGCCTTAAGATTACTGCACACATCAGAAAGCTCTCTGTTTCTAAATTTTGGAAGAATTTTCCACCTTCCCACCCAAGCCAAGCAAACATCCAGTGTTGTTACAGCTGAAGCAGCATGGAAAAAAAAGAAAAAATATTTTTCATGTTAGAAAGCTGTACTTCAAATAGTAAGGAGGAAAAGAGCCCATCTCAGAAAAGGTACTGCTCAGTGCCTCCAAGAGGGAAAGGGAATTTTAATTTTGAGGGCATATCTGAAAAGTTCATGGTTTAGGTCAGTCTTGGATAATAATCCTCTGATCCTCTCCTAAACAATGTGAAACTTAAAGTCTGATTAATTAGCAGCCTAATGCAGAAGTTTATCTTGCAGCATTTCACTCCTTTCAGTCATGGTTCTCCTTGTTGATGGCAAAGGAGGTTAAACAAGACACAGAGATGGTTGGGACATGGCAAATGTTATTCTAGGGTTTTGTTTTGAGGAGGGCAGATGACAGAGGTGAGAAGTGACTTTTTTCTGGTATTAACACAGGCTGAAACCTACACAGAAGAGCAAAACCTCAAAACAAAAGATAAAAGTACCCTAGGGACTTAAATAAAAGTGCCATGGATTGCCTATGATTATTTCCTGTCCCAACCCCTTCACTCGAGTTGGAATTGCTCAAATTTACCAAAAATTAGGAGACATCTATGCTTAAGTTTAATTTTGTGACCTTATCTGCATGTAGTCATATTTGGACAAGTTTAAATTGAGTTTCTGCAAGGAATAACTGCAGTCTCTGTCAGCCTGAATAACACAAAGTTTGTTCTTCCACTTACACAGAACGATAAACTAAGGTAAATAGGACAACAAGCAGGCAAAGAGACTTAGCTTAACTATAAATGAGGGTTTTTTTCCAATGAACTGCAGTTAAATGAGAAACCTCAGCTGGACAGGGATGGAGACCCACTGTGCAAACACTGCTGAAATTCTCCTGTGGAACTCTACCAACTCAAGTGAGACCAGCTGCCCTGCTATTCATGATGCCCCCAAGCCCGTCAGCAGATGGTAGCTACAACTAAAGAGAAGTTATGAATGAGAATTGCAAAAGAAATGGGAGACAGAGGCTGAGACCCATTCTTGGCTAGAGAAGGCAAAGCAGAGCAGGCAGTGCATTGAAAGAAGGGTGTAGGTTTAGGACACAGGGGTACCTACATACAGATAACTGTGTCTGGCAGAACAGCTGCAAAGAGGAGGTGTTATAAGGAAGAGAAAAAGGTAAAGGAGACAGCATAATACAGCCCGAAAGATGGTCTAGGAGCAGGGAGATGAACACTGTCCAGCTCAAGATACAGACAGGGAGACCTGACAGAGAAGAGAAGGAAGTTTGGCACCAGTTACATGTGGTGCCCCAGAAGAGACTTGATGAGAAAGCGAAAACCAGAGCACAAGCAAGCACCTCAACCTCATCAGTAAATTGATTATTTTTATTTTTAGCATAGTGGGGGGTGTTATAACACTTCTCTCTATACTTCTCTATAGAGAAAAGAGTACTGAGTGTAGCACCAGCCTGTTTTTCCCTCTGTATGGAGATATGATGCCTTCCTTCCCTTCTGCAAACTCTGCAAGCAGGCACATTCACACATTCCAGACGACAAGATCTGGAACAGCAGGAACCCAGTGGCAGGCTACAGAGTATTTATTGGAAAGCTTTGGTATTACCTGAACCATCAGGAAGAGTTTATCCAAAACCTTCCCAAAACTCCACTGCTTCCTCAACCTTATGCTTCAACCAGACAAACTATGCATTGGATACTGTCACTGAAATGAGCTTAACATTCCTACAGTCTTCCCCAGCTTTAAACTCCAGGCCTCTGGGTTGCACGTAAAGGATACCATCATAATTTAACTCAGCTCATGGACACTGAAACGGGGCAAACATTTGTCAACTCCCTTTAAATGTCTTTTAAAATATTTCCGGAACCACTAAATAAGCCCTTAGAGGAGGATGAACAAATAGTCAGAGTCTGCTAAAGAGAAGCGGAAGGATTGCTCTCTCCCAGAAGGGAACAGTCAGGACATCTGTTGAACACTCCAGGTTTTTTTCCTTTCCTAAGGTAATTGTTGACAAAGTCCCATGGTCCCACTTATGCTTTCAACTGGAAAACTGGAATTTGGGTAGCATCATAATTCATTGTTGGACCTTTCTATCCCCGAGTTAGATGACTAATTAACACGGCTCCTGGGACTGGGGTTGGACTCCTTGGCACTGCACATTTGGTTGAACTGGAAAGTCTCTGTAGCCTGCAGCAAGGAAGCAATTCCTTTACCAGGCTTCATGCAGCGTGGCTACCAGATACAAAGAAGATTTGTACCATTAGAGGTGATGAGTGGGAATACCACGAGTCCACCAGATTGCACAGGTTTCTTCTAAGGAGGAAAACAAAACAACAAGCAAACAAAACAAAACAAAACAACATGACAAAACATAACCAAAGCAAATACAACAAAACAAAGTAACACCAAACCCAACCACAAACACCAATTCTGCCATGGCAGCATCTGCTACAGCTCCAGATTCAGTGTTCTGGATGTGACAAGGGTGTGATAGACTGGGAGTTCCACAACAATGGGGATGCAGCATGACAAGCAGCAGAAGTCTCAGAACAAAGCTGATTGGGAAGAGCATGTCTTTTCCTGTATCCCACTTGTGCTGAAAACAACACATTTAACATTTCTGCATCAGAGAACTGCTGCCTTCTCTGAAGACAGAAGTTGTCGTTTTACACCCAAGATAAAAAAAAACCAACTATGTGTGTTCCCCTCCTGTCTGTGAATTTAATGGTAGTAACAGCTGCCACATAAATGAAACAGGAAATAGAAGTTTTCTGCTCTGGTAGAAAAACTTTGCAGAAGTTTCCCTCTGCACCTCGTGTTCTATCCCTTCTCTAGCACTCAGCCACACCAAGGGGTTGCACACAAAGCACAGAGCACATAGAAATAATGGTGGCATTTAGGGTTCAAATCGCTGAGGAGTTGATCTGAGCAAACAGATTCCTTTCAGGCACACCATGGTACAGGTGGCTCAAAGTCACACATGAATGACCTTGCTTCTCATGTTATCTGTGTAAATGACTGGCTCTGCTCTCCCAAAGTGCTTTGCTAAGAAATGAAGACCTAGTTGATGCACCCTCTGAACTTCAAACAAACTCAGACTTCATTGAACAGAACCCATATTCTTGCCCTGTTCCTCTCACTAAAGAAAATGAGCTGTGAGCAGCTTCAGCAGGACCAGGACTTGACTCTAGCTGAGACACAGCCCCTTAGTAGAATTTTTTTGTAAGACCTGATGCTGAACATGCAAGTAAAATACCAAACAGCTCAAATATTTGTGAGTGTTTGTGACAATGTGTCAGCTTGTCTTGTAGAGATTCTGTCAAATGAAAATTGCTGCTACACTGTAGGTGGGTGAAAATTTAGTCTCATGCCAGCAGGCAGTCACCAAAACTGAATACTTCTAAAGGAAACAAAGAACCACCCAAAAACTTCCCAGATACATTTTTGGTCAACAAAATAATTTAAAATGTGCTGTACATTCACACCTTATAAACTCCTTGTGCATTCATATGAGAAATCTGCATCTAGCTTTTGGTGGCTGGCTGCATCCCCCTCCGGATCCTGGAGCAAATAAACATGTGCTCCATCTAACCAGTGAAGACAGTACAGCGAGGACTGCATTGAAAACACTCTGCTGCTTGCTTAGCTGTCAAATCCACTTCCAACCTGCAAAATGCAACCTGCATGACTTGTGCTGTGTGAAAGTGCTTTGCACACCATGAGAGACCATCATCCAAGGTTGCCCAGTTTTGAACTGTGACAAAACTCACATCAACACCAGTCCAAGAGAAGGAGCTGATTGTCATGAAATAGTGACCAACATTTCACACTGGATGTTTCACATCTGCAACACAAATTGATCCTCTGTGTTTGTTTCTGTCCTGGTGCTCTCACCTGCTCCCTAATGACATGTAGCCAAGTGTTATATTTTGATTTGCATGTTTCACATGAATCATTAATACAACAATACAGAACATAATGTTGTTCCCACCAAACCCACATCATGTTCCTGGAGATGGAGTGTGCCCACAATGCTTAGACAAGGAAAATCACCCAGCAAAAGAATGGGCATGTGCACACACAGCTTGGCTCTCACCCGCTTCTGTGGGCAAAGGCCCCTCTTGCTTCTTGGCATTTACCTGTTTTGATTTGTTTGGATTCTATTTTTTTGAGGGTTTTTTTCAATGTCTTGCTTACAGCTACATTTGTTTAGAATTTTCTATTTGATTTGTAAGTATTTTTTAAGACTTACAGGATGTTAAGTGCACTGGCTCAAATTAAGTGGAGCTGGTAAGTGTTAGGTGATCTCTACAAGATCGTTGCCACGTGAATCACAGACTAGAGGTTTCTGTCTCCAAAGATGTTGACGCCTGCTGGCACAACTGAGCTCACACTTCACAACATATCCCCAAGCACCAGCTGGTCCCAGCTTTTAAGACAGACCTGCACATATTTTCTACGTATCTCATTTCCCAAACTCATTGCTAATGCTGCAAATAAGACAACTCCGCCAGCCAGGAAGGCCAACCAACTGGTCAGGAAGATAATTTACAGTTAATGTAAACCTACTCAGCAGGATTACCAGCACATTTATACTCTTACAAGCATTCATGAGTGGCATATGATGCTAATGGACATTAAAAGGAAGGCTGCATGATGAATGATGGTAATTAATGATTAAAACATTACACAACACATTTCTCTGGGAGTGCCATGTTAGTGTCACTAAGTTAAGATCCATCAACCTGCAGCTTAAGAGGTCTCAGGGTTGCCAATCACTATTCAGGAAAAAAAAGTATTTTTACTCTTGCACTTTTACTCTTGTAACCACATGTAGGAATTTTAATCCAAGAATGAGGACATCTCCAGTTTGCTAAACATATTAAATATGACCATGGGGGACATGAATATACCCCTTCTCTGAAAATATTAGCACTTCCTAGCTCCCAACAAATCCTGCCTTCCCTTCCACCTAAAATGTTTCATTAAGAAGCACATCAAGTCATTACTTGCATCAGAAAATGTTAATAACCAGATAGGCTAAGTTTACTGGGACAGGCAGGGATCCTGTTTGCTCTACCCCTGTTCATGATTATATATTGAGGTAGAATTGGTGAAAATTATTTTTTTTTAAAAAAAGCCTCCTTGAACACCATTTTCTGTGACAAAAGGGAACAACTCTGTACTCTGGTCATTGTTCAGCCACTGAAAGGTGTTCATTATGAATAAATACATTAAGGCACTAGCAATAGTGAGCGTGACACTAACATCTGGACACTGAAGCTGCTGAGGATGACTCGGTTTACCCTCCAAGCAGGTCTGGGGTGTCTAGGGGACTAGACACAGCACCAAGGAGGTGGCTGCTGCCTTTCTTGCAGTACACCATGCCAGGACAAGCTGTGGTCACACACAGCTCCAGCTGCTGCTCACCCAGACATTAGTTGCTTCAGGTAAACACGTGGCTACCCACCCAGCCTATTCCTGGCCCTGGAGGAGAGTCAGCAGAGGGGAGGCACAGACCCATGTCTCAGCCAATCCCCTTGAGTGGTATCAATTGCCAGATGGAAGAGCAAACGTGCAAGTACACATGGCAGCCTGACAAAACTGCTGAGGGGGCAAGAACCCTCAAGCAGGGGAAGGACATGGACAGATGGACATGGTAACACCTCAAGATGCAGCAAAAAGATAAGCTAGGAACCAGTCTGTCGGAACTATTGCTTAACATAAGATATCCATGTAGTAACTAATGGCCTACTCAAGGCAACTGAGGTAGGGGAGGCTTTGTGTTGTGGTTTTTGGGTTGGGTTTTTTTTTGGTTTCTAGGTTGACCCTTTTTCCCTTATTCAGGTTCAGTCTCACCACAGCTGCAAATCCTAACAGACCTATCCCTTTCACTTTTTAAATGGCATTTACCTAATCTTTTTCTAGGAAGTTTATGGTGCTAAAGAGACATGCACATGAAAGATGCAGGTCAGTAGCAGAGCTTCCTAATGCAGGGAAGATGTGAGCCAGTCTTACAGGAATCCGTTCTTAGCCCAAGAAATCAATTTTCCCAGTTTCATGCACTAACTGGACAGACTCAATACTTCATCTGTGTATCTACAGGAATGATGTTGACTTCTAATCTGAGTAAAGATCGATATTATAGAAAGAGATGCAGGTACTGAAAAAGTTGCCCTGGCTCTACAATTGAAGTTATTATCTGTATGAAACTTTCATTCAAAATAATTTACAATTCATACAAATTCAGAGAACACCACTGTATGCAGCTGGAAAGGATAAAAGATGTATATAAATATCCCTAGCTCTAATGTCAGTCAGGTTCATTTCATCAGCCATCTATAGCATGAACACATTTTTCTATTCTCAGTACAAACACGGAACATTTTCGGAGCATAAGCAGCCAGTTAGAAAAGAATGAGAAACTTAAAGTGATCACTTGATCCTCATAAATGCTGCTAAAGCTGATTTCAGAAGTGGGCCTTTGTCTTCCTAATCCCAGTAATTCCTTTAATTGAAACGGCAGAAGTTGTCTTTTTCAGCTAGGAAATGCTATTTCTTCACTCTTAAAGTGACCAAAAGGTGCTTTTTATTTCAGCCTGGGAGGCGGGGAAGGTTTGCACAGAGCACACTAGCTGAAGAGCTAAGAAAGAGCAATGATCACACAAAAAAAATTACATGAAATGATCAGACACTTCATTTTCACATGTTGAAAAGCAGAGAAAATGCTGTTAAGCCCAAAAAAAGGGTGAGTGTGTGTGTGTGTGTGTGTGTGTGCGTCAGGAAGTGAGGATTTCTCCTTCCACATTATTTCCCAAGGAGTTAAGCTGGAAAACCAGAGGTGATGAGTTGTTAGGAAGAACTGAAGAGGAATTATGCCAAGTAGTTATGTTCTAGTTAAAAGCAGAGTTAAAATCAGAAGTCACAGGTTCTACACATGGTGTTTTATGCTCCACTAAGTGACTTGGAATAAAACAGGGCCTGATTCAAGATAATAAATCCATGTGGGTCCACTGAAGATCACAGGAATCAGTGGCACTTCCACATGGGATCCTTAATCATTCTAGGGCCAGATTAAGCAATCCAATAAACCATAATTAATCTGTTGGTTCATAAGCACCATAGAGATGTTAAAAATAAAATCCCCTGTTTCCAGATTAAATCTACTCAATTCCAACAGTAGGAATCCTTATTTCTGATTTTCAAAGGAACCCTAGCACATGGTGCTATACACTTTCCCCGTTAAAGAACATCACTTTATGCTGGAGCAGGAGGAGAAAAGCAACAGTGGCAGCACTGTTTGTGTGTTTTATGTGCCAAAGGGCAACTATGGAACTGATATTTTTTAAGATATTTGTAGTGGTACCTTTAAGAGACAGTTCTCTGAAAAATAAAGGGTTCTCTAAAGAGCCTTTCAAAAATATTTCTGCTTCCCTCAAATAGCTAAAAAGAGACCTGAAGAATGAAAGCTGGCAGACTTCCACTTCTAAGTCAGGCCACTATCTACCTGCTTCAAGGAATATTTGATCATGATCTAATTGCAGCCTAGTGCTTGTAGAACCCAGCTGATTATGTTACCCAACATATTGTATTTGTTTCACATGAAAAAAATTAATTAAGCCTTCAGAGACAGAGAAATCAATGGACTTCCATGGTAACAACTGTACTAACACCACTTTTAAAAGAGACATTATAAAGAGAAGTCAGAAAAAGAATGAGATAATTTCAAGTGAGAATACAGTTGTTTCCACCCACAAACAGAAGGATCACAGGATGTCAGGGGTTGGAAGGGACCATGGAGAGAGATTGATTGAAATTACAATTATACACATACAAATGTATTACATTAAAAGTACCTAGATCTCAGCTGTACAACTGAAGATGAAGCTCAGCTTTAGAGATTTCAGTAGCACTACTCTAGATTTCAGCTGGTATAACTGAGACCAGGATCTGGCCTGCTGCCATTAAACTCACAAAGCAATACTTGATCATTATTTTGCAAGCAGAAATATAGAGCAAATAGAATGTTTTCCATGTACAGCATTGTAAAGTGAAGCATTTTTCATCAAGAAAACTTTGGAAAGTTGAGCAAGCATCGTATTGCAAGTCCAGCTTTAATAGAGAAGTTCAAGCATCAAAGTGAGGATGAGACAAGGGAAATGAGTACTGTCTCCACAGAGATCACAGGACCATAATTCATAAAGCCCTTATGGAAAGATCTTCCACTATTTAGTGTTCAGGCTCTTTCCCTGTGGTCTCTTCTTGCTCAGTTTTCCACCAGCTAGAGTGGCCATAGCTGGTTATGTTAATTGGGTGAATACAAGCAATTGCATCCTTTCCAGCTTTTGAGTCCTTAACACTCAAACAGTGCTGTTCAAATTATTAACACTGCTTTCCATTCCTGTGTTCTGTGATAAGCATTCAAGTATGTAACAAGGTTGTTAACAAAAGTAGTGATTAGTTTAGTTGGTGTACACACACTCACACACACACATGAAACTAAGCCCATCCTAACCTCAGAACTACTGCATGACCCTACATGGTAACTCTGGCAGGCATGACACAAGAGCCAGCAGTTCACCCACTGATTTTCCCTTACAGCTCAGTAGTTTAAAAATAAAAAGTCATCAGTATTAAAGAAATGGAAGGTAAATGTTTGAAACTTGAAAACAAGGTCATTTCTTGGACAGCAAGCACTACACTTAGAACATAATGGCATTTAGACTTGTCAAAACTGAAACAAGACTCAGCACATGGGCAACTTCAAGCAGACAGAGGGTTTTTTGTTTTCATCCAGAGATGTGAAATTAGCCACACAGTCATACTCAGTAAATTCTTGACTTAAATGGTAGTTAGCAAAGTAGTTATTTTTAAGATATTTTTTTCTGCCCCTAAAGACCTTTGTCTTATTTCACAGGGGCTTAAACTTTTTTTTTTAAGTTTTGAATCACACCATCTCTATGTTCACTGTCTAAGTTATTCACTTGCACTTGTGCATGATCTCCTCTTGTATGAGGAAACCAAAATACTCTTAAGAATATTTGCTCATTAATCTCTCCTTTAAGGAGGAGACAGTCCCTTCTCCCACCACCGATGCCCTGAGCCATCCAGAACTGGGATTGAAGGAATAATGACCAGTGTGCAGAATACAAGCTGGATTAACAACATTTTCTAGAAACCATATTAATTTACATGTTTCTACAGTCCTTTCTTCTATTAAAATGCTTTTTTTAAATGCTTCAGGTATTCAGTAGCATTTCCCATCCTAATGAACTAGGATAACAATGGAGAACGCCCTAAATAATACTTTCTCCTCAGAAGACACACAAACTTGTGTTTTCAGGTGGCAAGAAAAGCAGCTGAATGCTTGAGACCTGAAAATAATTCAGTGGGACCAGGGTCAGGCAGAAGAAACCTGTACTACCTAGTGAGTATTACTGGTGATAGAGCCTCAACATGATTTTTTTTTCTTCAGATGCAAGTAGTTTAATCTAGCCCTAAGTACAGTAAAAATTAAAAGTATAGCATTAACACAGAAAGTTTGAGTATTCTTTCTTTTTGGAAAAGCTAACAAAAACCCCCAAACCAACAAAATTCCAAACAACAGAACAACACCAAGATTAAAAGTTGAAAAACAATAATTATACACACTTCAAAAGGTATTCTGTTAATGCCTACTCCATTAACGACCTTCAATGTGGGTTTTTTTTTTCTTATTTTAGATAAATTAATATTACTCCTTTCCTACAGAACAGGGAGGACTGTGCAGTGACAAGACTGTGATTTGAACATCTCGAATGAGTGAACTTGTACCGCATCACTAAGGTCATGATATAGGTCACTAGCAACATCATTTTCACTAGACTGGCAATAAGATCTCAGATTTGATAGATGACTTCACTGTCACAAGATGTTAATTATCCCCACTGAGGTAATACGCAGGCAAACAGAGGGAAGTGCACATTCTCTTTAGATTTATTAGAAACTGTATTAATTTATAAGAATAAACACAGAACTCATTAATTTCAAATAATGCAATTTAGCTACACTGAATTACACCTGTTCTTTAGCTCCACCACGGAACAGAAAGGCATCAGGTATAATAAAAAGCTGAAAAGGATTAAAATACTGAGTCAGGCCAGGGAATATTGCCTTTTTTATTTAACGCAGGCATTGTCTATTACAAGCAATTTTCTGAAGGCTATTGCTCTTGCATAATATGCTGTATGAACATGCAGAGGGTGGGGTCCCAACAGCCCAATTCTTTTAATTCACTGAAGTGGAAACAGTCAAGAACAAATGGAAAGCAGAGATCAATTGCTCCCACTGGCGATGTCACCAATTATGAATTTTGTGGAATTAAAATGAATTTACCATCTTGGCTGTGTTATTATGGTTACATTGTGTAACATTATGAAAAGCACATTCATCTCATATATAAGATTAGCTGAAATAAATGTAAGAATTTTCTCCTTTTGAAATACTGTGGATGATAATGATACTTGATCTGTTCTAGCAAGATGTCTCAGGCTCACTTTTTAACTAGTCACAAAGCAGCTGCCAGCAGCATCAGGAAGCAAATGCAGCAAAAAAAAGGTAAAATTCATTTAGCCACTGATCAGCAACATCTGGTACCATCTCTGATAGTCACTGAGGAATCTGACAGCTGCCTTCTCCCACACTAGTCTACTTCCAAAGGTGAATTGCCTTGTGCCTTCAGAGGGGCTGCTTCCAACGTATACTGACAGAAGAAGGGACATGAATTTTGTCTTCAACATCAAATGCAGGCTAAACTCTGTGATCTAAGTATCAAGTAAGCACCACCACCCTACAGAAAGCAGGTGCCCAAATGGGAAAAACAATCATTTTATTATTTTTGATCCACCAAGTGCACAGCCTCATGTTGTATGGTAACAACCAGACCATGAGTGACTGCAGCCAAGGGTTAGACCCAAGGCAATCTCCAGTGTATAACAAGGGCTCAAAGTCATGGGGTAAAGAGTAACATGTTAAACCATTTCAAGGAATTTCAGAAACATTCACCACAGCTTTTAGTAAGCTCCAAGTAATTTTGTCTGTTGAGTTTGTGGAAAGAAAGATGTGACACACGGAATTATCCAAGTTTGTATTTGGAAATGAAACAAGAAGTAAATATTTAATTACATTTAACAAGATTTGGAAATAGACGTCAGAAAACACATATGACTATTTTTGCAAGCTAACACAGAAAAAAGGCTTACCTGCATCACTAGTCCCTAGCAGGGCAATGATTGCTAAGGCACACTGCAGGCAGTTTAAGTCACAAGGGTCTCTCTCATATTATGTTGATGCTAGGCACATACTAAACTTATTAAGGAACATCATTAAAAAGGGAATAGGAACTGGGAGAGACAAAAAAAGGGAAATAAGAGCCCTACAAAACTTTAGATTCAAACAGAAACTACAGTTCCTAATAGCATGAGGGAAGAAAGGCAATTGTAACAAATCAAAAGGAAGGTTTCATAGGGTGGAAAGAGAGGCTGTAGGGGACAAAATGTTAGTAAGAGAACTGACATGATCAGAATAACACTGCAAAACACTGCACAGCCTGGACCATAAAGAAAATAATGTAAGATTTGGTTAGAAAAGGGACTTTAGTCCTGTCTGAGAGCACTAATCCACAGCACTTAAATGGAAATGACTGTATTATCAGCTGATGTTCCAGAGTTCAGTAAATTATTTCAGATATACCACAGTCATTGATGGGCACCTAGAGCAGCTTTTCACACTATCAGGTAAAGTACAGACTGTGGTGCTCAGATACAGTTACAGGTAGCATTTTCACACAAATTACAAGTGAGCCAAGAAAACAAATGTTTCAGCTTGGATCTCATCTAGCTCAAGATTTGCATGTTTCCTTGCACTCTTTCACTCCAGAGTTTAAGGACAGAAGCCTCCTGTGGACAGGTTTTTTGCAAAGCTGAGCTTTCAATTTTTATTCTTTCATCTTTTCAATTATTATTCTTATTATCTATATTGTCCTAAGAACTGAGAATCAAACTCTCAAGCTAAACACATGCTGGGACAGTATTCTAGCCAAGAGTTGAAAACCTTAATACAGTAGTTACAGAAGGAGAGGAAAGAAAAAGGTGATAAAATATGTGTCAAGAGATAAAACAACTTCTTCAGGGCCCAGACCAAAAGAACCAAGGAAACTATTTTAGAGCCTACATCCCACATGTCTATGTTGTCTTCTGCTCCTGAAGTCAGAAATATCTCTGAAGAAATACAGAGCTGGGAAAAAACAAAATTATGTTAACATTCCCTAATCTAGATCAGCCAGCCATACTGCTAATAATAATAATATTCTTAAGGAGCTGTCTGTTGAGTATAAATATAAACTGCCCTCTTCTGGACAGAACTGGAACACTTGAATACCTCATTAACCCAATTTCACATCTGTACACTCCCAAAACATTTTACACTCTTTTAAGCACCTGGAAATTATTTGAGGGTGGAAACCAAATTCTCCCAATAGCATCCAAAAGTACAGGTGTCTCTATATGAACCCCACTGTCAGAATTTTAAGTTCTCTCATCTGATCCAAGACATTGTCAGGCAACAGCTATGAGTTCATGGTGATACTCGATAATGTCTTTTGAGCTATAAATTTCAAGTAGGCGCTGGACTATCACAGATCCAAGACACCAAAGCTTGAAACAGCAACAAGAACACCATTACCCCACCCTCCCACCCCCAAAACAGACCCCGACCAAACACACCCACTGCTACCACTTCTTGTGAAGTGGGGGGACAAAATAGTTTGGGGAAAACCCTGCTACATAATACCTAGCTCCCCTTTGTTTTCCCAACAGCAGAATCACACAAAACAAATAAGGAGGCCACACAAAGGATATTCAGAAATATCCTGCAACAAGGCCAAACTCAGCAAGCTGCTGAGTAAGTGCCTCCCCGAGGGTGCCGAGTGCCCCTGACTCCTGCTTGAAGTTATATTGCAGAAGCCTTGACACATTCGGACGTGTGGAGGACACCCATTATTTCAGCCATTTGAAAGGAGCCTGATTGATATAAGACACCCACAGGGGCAGTAGAAGATGGCTGCAGCCTGCACAGTGACTTAGGAAGGTCAGAGGCAGGTAGAGGGACTACACTACATCTTATAAAAAAATAAAA
>JANHGL010024956.1:6234-20145 GCA_024611195.1 Ceyx melanurus | reverse complement strand
ACCACACTACATCTTATAAAAAAATAAAAAAAATAAAAAATATATATATATATACACCCTCCCCTCCTAGAGCTTTGGAAGTGATCTACTTCAGCAAATAGTTTCTGTGATGGTATGGGCCAAGACAATAGCTGTGACATCAGCCCTGTGTGGGACAGGGTAGATACAACTGCACAACAGAGACAGATTGCTTCTTCCAGTATCCAGTTGCTGAGCTCACAGCAGCCAAATGTTGTACTTGGGATCACAATAACACCTTTTGTTTTACTACATTTTATAAACATTAAGCAGCTTCCATCAATTAGTAAGTTTAACACAGAAATACCCTATTAGACCCTATTAGTACCATATAGTCCACAGGATGTATGGAGTGAAAGAAGGATTTCATTCCACTAGTTAGTAAACATACCTAAAGATATATTTTTCACTGTGGTTTAAGAGGGTGAAGACGGGTAAATTACAGAAACAATCCCATAATATACATTTTCTGCCTAGAAAACCTAGTTTCAGAGTCAGTATTTCTAGAAATGTAAGTACTGAAACTGCACTTTAGTTGTCAGTAAATTCATTATCACATTAACTAGGTCTAAATTATTAAACCTTAATGATGTAGGTTCTCAAAATGTGTTGGGCTTTATTTTCCCACACAGAATCAATGTTAAACATTAGCAGTATAAATTAAGTAATACTTTACCATGGCATGCTGCTGCTTTGAATTGAGTTACCCTAGGAAGATGTATATTCATGGCTACAGGCTCTCTTTGGCCTCCTAGCGAGGATGATATAGTTTATTGTAACAAATGAGCAGTCAACCTGTAATGACTTAAATGATGTATACATTTTTGCCACTGAAAATGTACCAGTGAGGACCTTTCTGCTTAAGGGAATGAGAAGAAAACAGGAGCGTGTACTATAAACCTAATTTCCATGAAAGCCTAGGGGAGCATCTCCCTTTACACAGTTTAGAAGCATGGCGCATATCACAAAACATTTTAGGATAGTTAAATTAATAGAATATAGACTCAGGCAAATTTGAGAAGGATTATTTTTTAAAAACAGTATTTTGGCTTTAATCCTGTGCTGCCTTTTTTTTTTTTATGGCCTTCAATCTGAATTGTGCAAAAGATAAGTTAGGAGACTATACAGTCATTATCTTGATGCAATTTATAGGTACTCAATAGAGGAAAATATTTATATTGCAAAGTCATCATAACTATTGTCACATATTATTGCTGGGCTTCCATTTCGTCTGTTGCTATTTCTTTTACTCACCCAGAGGGCTTTAGAATTGCAATGAGTAGTTTATCTCATATTCTAAAGGTTACAGCAGTCCACATTTTGCAGTGATATTTGAATTAGAGAACACAAAGTAAAATATATATCTTGTAATGCTTTTCCGGGATGCCTAAAATCCGACTGAATAGTCATGGATGCTAGCTTGTCAAAGCCATCAGCAACTGCCACCAACACGCACCAATAGCTTGAGAAGAACAAATTAAGGGCTGTGGTAATCCAGGCCATTTTCTATAGGTCTGAGCTGCCATACCTACAGACTATTTCATCTCATTGAGAAGTGCCAAATGAACACTGATTCTGCCCAGATAGAGAATCAGAGACTGCTGAACTGCAAAAAAGGTATGTGATCAATGTAGAGGTGAGAGACTACAGTTAGTGTGATAGACAGACACTGTCTCCTTCTCTGTTTGAATACCGGGACATAAAAAATTTCCTCTATCATGAAGTATAAAAGACAAGTTACCAGAGACAGAGGACAAAAACTTGGGCCTGATCCAGAAAGTGAAGAGACAAGAAAGGAAAAGACAAACTTACTAATGTTAGCAGCATGGTACAGTTGCACGAATGGCACATGGAGACCCAGATGCCTCTTGCCTGTGACAATGCTTAAGTGATCCAACTTTCTCTTACATTTTGATATTACTAAACTAGTCTTTCAAAAAAATCTTGCTAGGAAAGGTCTTTTGCCACCGAAAAGGCAGCATATCCCCTGTACTCCTGACAGGGTGAAGAATAGATAATCAGGCCAGGTTCCATCCCCATTCTATTTGGGGACAGGACCAGCAATGCCAACTGGACTTGTCAGGGCATAAAGAGGCTCACACCACTACTTTATACAGTGGCCTGCAATTCTCTTTCCACATGCCGTGATTGTGTGAGGAACGAACCTTTGTATATAAAGGCTGCTATTCCTAACTGCATTCAAGTAGGTCAGAGGAAAAGATGAACCTCAGCCTGTCTGGGAGAGTAAAACACTGTCAGCATAATGCAGCCAGTTAGGCATTCACACAGCGGTTGGAGTCAAATCAACACGCAGAAAAAAAAACAAACAAAACCACAGCCTGAAACTTGGGAAGACAAAAAAAAATAATAATTTTCAGCTACTCAAACATTTTTACCTCCTCTGCAAAAACTTGTATTTGCATTCACTTATTCTGAAATTACTTATGGGTAGCCAATATTTCACAAATGTGCATCAATGCCCTTATTCATTTCACACATGCTTTCCCTTTCTCCATCCATCGTCAGATTTACAAATGCAACTGGTACTTAGAAGCAGGGACAGAAGACTTGACCTTACTATCATTCATGCTAGAGAGTTAATACATTTTAAAAAACAAACCAACCACCCAACAAAAATGTTATTGTGTCACTGGTGAGATTTCCTTGTACTTCAGTATGAAGTATGAGCTTTACAGGCAAAATTTCAAATTCACCTTTTGTTTAGAAACAGGTTCACTTCAGCCAGAGACCCATTTTAACACATTTTACTGGTCTAAAGGTTCCTAAAAAGCCAACAGTAAAATACAGCCTAGTTTCAACAGTATTATCCTGCCTGCAATAAGACATTAGAGTTTAGGGTATCCCTAGCTGGCTTCTATGGACTTAGTTTTACAAGTCTTTTAAAAGGCTTGATTACACAAGGCTGTTGGCTTGTAAGAGGATCACAGGATGTCAGGGGTTGGAAGGGACCCTGGAGATCTTTGAGTCCAGCTCCCCTGCCAGAGCAAGACCATCTAATATGGGCATTAGCTCTCAAAACGAAGGTATCCACAAACATCCTGGCATGGTACCATCCTAACATCAATGGTACCCATCAAGTATGTCCAGAAAATTTCCACAATACTGTCCGTTTACAGCACCTTTGCTACAATAAAAAAAACTACCTAAAACACTAAAATGAAAAAAAAATCCTAAAAACTACCATGCAAGAGTTGCAGCCTGAGCTGAGTGCTCGCTCATTCACATATCATCAAAAACAGTTGGAGTTCAAGCCTGCGTTTGGCAACACTTGTCCTAAAGCAATTGGCTTAAGGGAATTATGAATCCATCTACTTCTACATTAAAATACTTATTCAAAAAGCAAAGAAAATTATACGGTGCTTTAAGAGTTTTTTAACAACTAATGTACGTTGCACTATAAACCATACTTGCTTGAGCTGGAGAAAGTACCGTAATAGTAATTGTGGTTAGTAAGACATACAATAAAACTAAACCTGGATTTCCATTTAAATAGTATGCTTACAGCTGGAATTATTTGTATTTATGCATTTCCTCTTGGGTTTCATTCCTGACACAGGGGATCTTTAGGTCCCGTAACCCTATTGCAGAATTTTTATACAACAGCAATTCAGGCACACACTATAGTTTAGAGCACATTTTCTCCCCATGGGAATGAGTTTTCCACTCACATAACTTTAAGTACATGGAGTGCTATTGCCAGCAAAGTAGTAATAAAGCCCTTTCTTGACTCATTTGGTTCAACCTCTCATTGGTTAAACTACAGTTCTCAAGTCTATCTGTTCCACTTGTTTAGTAAACCCAGAAAACGCAGCAAATTGCTTCCCTGCTCCTTCTGTCTGAGCACTCTTCAGAGGTGCTCAGAAAGGGTCCGTTTCCAGTTTCATATTAAAACTGCTCCATCAGTGCCAGCACAACAGTAACAACAGAATTAGGCTGTGCATCTCTTGAATGTTTTGAGGTACCATGGAAACATAACAACAGCGTGAGCAGGTCTGAAGTTGTAACATCACCATCTATTTACACAACTGCTGATAAACAACAGCTCTGTGTTTCCTGTAAAAAGGAAATTAACCTAAAAAATGAGAAAGGGGTTTAATCTATATGTAAAAAAGACCAAAGGTTCCAGAACTTCATCATGCTGAGGCTGCACCTGGACCGAAAATACATGTGTGTACCACTGAGAGGGATAAATTCTGAGTAAACAAAAACTAAACACCAGATATTAGGTCACTAATCTCTAACACTATTATCATCCACACACCACCTATTCCATAGAAATTAAGCAGTAAGTCCAAATGCAAACAATTAGTCTGTAACAATATTCTTTATTTCTGCAACAGCCACATCTCAAGGTCTCCAGCACAGAGCCAGGATCCTCTTACATGCAAACAAACCCAGAAAGAATGTCTCACTAACAACCACCTGACTGCTTCAAAAACTTAAGAGACACCTCAGGAAACAGCAGGTTCAGAAAGAGCTGCTCCCAAAACATCAGGGCACCCAGGGTGAGAGGTGACAGTCACTGCACACTGCCCACCCCAGGAATGACACTGCCAGGTCTGATCTACTGGCACATGCAGGAGTTGTGTCTGGCTACCCCAGCTTTATGCTGCTCCCAGGCTGAATTAATTGAACACACGGAGGCTGAAGTGCTGTAGTGCAGATGTGAGAGAGCTGTAACACCCAAGCATGTGAAAGGTCTCAGAGGGAGGAGGCTTGGACAGCTGAGCATTTCAGGCTGGGGAAACATGATCATGATGGGCCAGACAGACAAATGCAAAACCTCCAAACCTGTTCATCATTGTATCATTACATTACAGTGTATTTCAAGCTTCCCATCTTCACCTGTCCAAAACCAGACACCTACAGAAATCACAGTATTAAGTTCATCCTTATTTAACATAAGAAATTTTAAGGTTTGGTGCAACTCTGATTATTTTTTTTTAACAGACATTTCATTATGTGGGTAAGTTCCAGATTTTAGCATAAAATAAACAAACCTATTAAAATAGTCATAGCTGCTTGCTCCTACTCTGAGCCCCATCATTATATGCAGGGTGCAGTGCTAAAGTGAAGCAGCTTTTTTTTGTTACTCTGAGCCAAGCAGAATCTCATTAGGGACCTCTTCAAAGATCAGCTCCTCTGAAAGCAAAATGAAATTATCCTGTATGTTTTGGCTACTCACAGCAGCACCTTTACATTATGTATGGTGCTTGATTGCCCTTAGTGTGGGCAAATTGCAGAGCACACTATTAGGGATTTTTACTTTTATGCGAAGGATGGGAATTTATTGCTGGTTTTATGCTAACACATTGGTGTTCTGAGTATTTATAACATATTGTTGCATTTGTTATTAATAGAGTAGCGTACTGGGGAGGGAGTAAGAATCAATAAAACTCTCTCACATCTGCATTTATAGTATTTAAAATCAAGATAGAACATACATAGTCCACAGGGTTTACTTGAGATGTGTTTCCTGAGCAATTTCATCATTCTACCTTGGGCAGATGGGGTTGCATAACTGGTATCATTGGGATGTGCTGGTGAAAATAAAAGAAATTGAGAAGAGGTATCTTCTATGGGTTAGAAAATGCTAAGATGGGAAGCAAAGACTCCAAGTTCTGTGCCAGATCTTTATAGGCTATGCGAAACACTCTGGGCCAATTTTTAAGATCATTTAACTGCCTAAAGATGGTACCTCATAGGATTCCCAAGAGGAGCCTCACCCTTAACCACCTTGAACTTCTCTCCTCTCATGAAATAAAAGTAGTTGCACCACAGACTGAAAACATAAGCATCTTGAGGAGCTCTGAGGGGCAATATGTTTCTAGCATGTCTAGTAAGACCTCAGTGGGTGCAGAAGATGATTCCTAGGCAGCCTATGTGGACAGCATAGCCATAGGAATGTTTAAGTGAAGGATGTGTGAATCCACTGGTCTGACTAGCTCTGAATTTTCCCAGCTTTCAAACTAAACTTTCCTTTTGTTAACTGCAGAACATTCCTGAGATGTGTGCTTTACCTATTCTGATAAAGACAGATTCAGCCTCTCCCAAGTTGTTTTTTTGTTGGGTTTTTTTTCCTCTATGTACCAGGAACTCCAAACCATCAACAGGTTAGAAGCCACTGCCTGTGCTCCCTGCTGGGCTGCCCATCCTCTTGTTTCCTACTAAACTGTCACACATGCTTCCCGTGCACAGCATTCATGACCACTCTTTCTACATTCTGGGAAGGCAAAGCAGCCACAAGACAGCAGCATTTGCTCCATGTTTTCTCAGGTTTCCAAATTCTACTAGAAGAGGTGATAAAAAATACCCCTGAGCAACACACAAGGGGCAGAATCTGCCAAAGGGTTGTTCACAAATTCATACTCTAGTAGTCACCAGGGAGTATTAAAGATATTTGTGTTTTCTATCTAAAGGTGTTTTGATGGAAGAAAGGTAGGTAGGGCAAAGACTAAGGAAAAAGAGAAAGAAAAGGCATATCATATTCCACCTGTGCCCAAGTAATACAGCAATTACTGCAACACCCATGCAGATGTGCCTCTCTTATGTCTCAGTTTACTGCCCTGCACAAAATCTTACTTCCAGATGCAGTCCTCCCATTTTTCTAATCCTGTGTGAAAGATACTTTTCAAAACCTCTGCCCTTATCCACTCCCTCCACTCATCCTGCAGCCCTCCAGTCTTCTTGGCTTTATTTCTAAAACAGGTATATTAAAATGTTTTATTTTAGATGCACAGGTAATTTTTAACCTCACATACCTTCTGGAGCAAACCTGGCCTAAGGAGTTCAGTTAGTCTGCAGGTACTGATGATGTAAGCAACAAAATTCTTTACTGGGAATTAGCAGAAAGAGAAGAATACAATTCCAAAAAAGCACACGTGTGCCTAACTGGATGAACATGGTCTAAATATGTGTCTTTAGCTGCTCAGGTGTGGTAGTAATCAACAGCTCTAGACCTGAAAACTTGAGAAGATAAGTACATCACAGTAATCAGACAAGCAGCAGTTCAGTCCTTTCAAGGAGATAGATTTGTTTTTGAGGGTGTGGTAGCAAACAGACTGTATGTTACAGTCAACTTCTTGAGCATCATTTCCCTTAGTGCCAGTTTCTTGGCATGGAGTGATCACTTCCTGCGGGTGCCAGATCAGTTTCAAGCATTTGTGGATGGAAACGCTAAACTATGCAGATAAATTTCAAAAGATGAATGAGCATCTGCACTCCAATATAATTTATATGCAATAATACGTGTTATTTATACACTCCGAGTGCTCTGTGAGCCAAAACATCTCCATTTTGTCTATTTTCCGAATGTATAAATAAGACATAGGATTGTAGACAAATTATATTGGACTGCAAAGGCTCATTTATCTTTTGAAATTTACTTGCCTACCTCTTGCACTAGGAAAAAAAACACCATCCAGAATTTACACAGAAATAAAATCAGTCAGATGAAAGGTTCTGGAGGAAGTATTATGGCAACACACTCAAATTAAGGAAATTCAGCCTTATTCAATGTCATTAACACCCTTCATGAACTAAAACTACTTTAAAATCTCCATATGTAGAAAATGCTGCAAAAGTAGGTCAAGTTGGTGTAAAACTAGGAACTGCTGTTGCAAGAAGGAACAAATTTTGCTTTCACTTACACCAAGGTAACAGCCCTGAGTTGAAAGCTATTATTCTAGCTTTGCACACATAGAAGTGACAGCATAATTTACTCTGTGGAAAGAAACACTGCTCAAGCTTTAAGAATCTCTAAAAACTCTAGCACATGTAAATTGAAATATTGCTCCTAACTTCATAGCTCATCTCTACTCTGTGTAACTAACTCTTGCTCAGAAAGAGCCTATGTAGTGTGCTTGTTTTTTACCAGTAATTACAAATTCACTCTTCTTAACGTCAACTACCAGATTTTACATCCTCCAGCTACAGCATTCAGAAGAAAATCTTTCAAAACCACTTCCCCAGTCCATTTTTTATATCAACTTCAATTTTTCTTTCACATAATAAAGCTGATGGCTGAAGGTCAGATTCCTCTGTCCTTTTCCAAACCACCACCCTGTTGCTTTTTAAACTTCCAGAGCAGACCCACATTTTTAATGATTCCAGTAGGGTTACAAGTTTCATACCTGCTGAGAATCCACATCAAAACCTATGCTACAGCTATTCCTGCTTCTCCTTCCTGGCTGTCTCTTCTGGATGAAACATACACTGCTCTCAAATTCAAACATAAGCATTTAGTACATCCCATAGGAGAGTTCAGACTCCGACAAAACCCACCAAAACATGGAAAACCTGCTCCAAATCCACTGAGGTCAAAGGATATCCACACCTAAGCAGAGTTACACTGCAGGCTCCCTGAGCTGCTCTCTCTGCTCACACGTTTCATCCTTTGCTATGTCACCCCTGAACTTAATTGCACCATCACCTTTAATACAGAAATACCACTGGGATTTATTTCTTTCATAAGCAAAAATTTGTAAAGCTCTTTGAAACAGAAAGAAATTAAACCCCAAAACAAATTTACCCCATCACTAAATTAAATATATATAAAAAAAAAAGAAAAAAAGGAAAAAAAAAAGAAAAAAGAGGGAAAAGCCACCTTGGGTGGAAAAACAACCAAATCAAAAACAACCAAAGTACTTCCTAACCAGGATAATTGTTATTTCCACTATACAGACTTCTCAAACTTCTGCACAAAGCAAAGAATCAGAGAAAGAGAAATAAAAAGAAATCAAAATTCCCTTAGCCTGAAAAAAATAAATCTTATTTCAGTGGAGTCAATTTTGAAGGAATCAGAACTAGAATCTATGTTTGTCATTTCTTCACTCATAAATATAATTCCTGCTTATATTTTTTTTACATGGGATGCACTCCTTTAGCTACCAGTTGTGATCTGGTTACATACAGTAGAGTATGCTGCAAACTGCACAAATAAATAGCTGGTGTTTAAGTGCACTCTGGGATGAAAGCTTTATAGATCCAGAGACATTTTTCATCTGCTTAGTTTTGCAGTACATACCTGCTTAAGGCCTTCTGGCAACATCACATGCAGCCACAGTCAGGGAGTTCCCAATCCACCAGCCTACTCTTGTATCTTTCTTTCTCTGCAGATGCCTTTTTTTTTTTTCCTCCCCCCTTCTACACGCATTTGTAGTATCAAAAAGCAGAACCAAAAGTTGATTAAGTGACAAGAGAAGATAAAGCATTTTGTAAAATCTAAACAGCCAGAAGCAAATGTAATCACAGTATATCTATACCCCTGGTTGGAAGGCAGGACAAATACACCTCATTTAAACTACTGACTTGAGCTTGGCATCCAGGTCTGGGCAAGCTGTCTTCCGAGGATGATATTTATCTTTTTTTTTTTTTCCAAACATAGAAAAAGAACACCTACAATTTCACAACTAGTATTTTGGATGTTTATTTTGCACTAAAACTAATAAAAATAATGCATCCGATGTGGCTTAAAAGCAGTGGCCTAGGCCATACAGTGCTGTTTGTTCTCTTGGACTGGGTGGTTCCCAACCTAACTGTGTCTGAACCAGCTCTGCAAGCCATTTCAGCAGGCAAGTGCATACAGTCTCACACATGCAGCCCCTAGTGATACCCACTCTCAGCTGAGTGATCATAGGAAACCATGCAAGAAGCTTTGACCCTCAGAAAAGAAACACAAAGTACAATAGACAAAACGTAGATGGAAACTACAGTACCATGGTTTTCAGAGACTGAGAAAATGAGATGCCAAGCCAGATTTACATAGGGTATCAGTAGCAAAGTAGAACTGGCTGAGAGTCTTCTGGAAAACATCTCAGTGCCATGAAGAAACAAGGTGCCAAGCTGTCTCCTGTAGGCTGCTGTAAGACTATACCTCATTACCAGGTTCTTCTGGGAATATTCAAGCACTAAAACATCCTACAATGAATCTGTCACATAAGGAGAAAAAGATAAAAGAGGTCACACAGGAAAATTGTCTTCATACGTATCACCAATAGGATTTTAATTCTTAAATATATCAGCTTGGAAAAAAGTTGCCCAGTGTCCATTCCTGAGTGTTGCTCTCCCCAGGCTGCAGGAGGGCAGAGGTAAGTGCCAGCAGACAGCAAGGAGATTCCAGTTGGCACAAATGCATTATCTAGAGTGTCCTAGCTAGCATCCATTCAAGCATACCACAGAACTAGCTTTTCTATCCCACCCTTGCCAAGATAGTGAGCACTTCTTTTGACTAGAATATTAATCTATTTCTAAGCAGTGAAATTTAAAACAGAATTGCTTCTCTGGGTGCTTGCTGAGACTGACCAGGTAACCTCTTGAGCATATCTATCTAATACATGTCAAGACTGTAGCACATTACCCTGACACTCCAACAACCAGGAATCCATGGAATGGGACAGGCAAGGCACCTGCCACCACTCAGATGTCCCAGCTGGACAGGACACCCCAGGTAAAGAACACCAAGGCAGATAGGTTTGGTTAGGCTAGTGATGGAGAGGAGGGGAAGTCCTTTATAGAAAGATCAACACACAAGACAGCTTCTGCAGTTATCTCAGGAAAAGTGAGCAGAGGTGCAAAGGTCATACTAAATTATGCCTTTTTTTTTTTCATTTGGGAAGAGGGTGTTATTTGAGGTTTTTTGTCTTTAGTCTTACACCTGTGAGAGAGATGATGGAAAATGTACAGAGCTCCTCTCAGAAATTCACACAATTGCCAGCCCTGTCAGGAATTCTCTCTCTAGTTTTACATGAAAAGATTACCACCTGTATTTCAGTTCAGAAACTGAAAGCAGCAGCAAGTCTCCAATCCATCAAAACAATGATTTTTGTTATTGTATCATACAGGCATTTCTAGTGTGGGAACACCAGGAGTGTACAGTCAGTATCAACTATCCCCCTAAGTGCTACCATGTAGATAAGCATATCCTTAGAAGCTAATACATGCTGAATTGGATCGTGACTTCTTGTCACTCTACCTCAGTCACCCACATGTATCTGCCTCTAGTTTCCAAGCCTGGGAAGAAGGCTACACACCGTGCATGTAGATATTCCTCTAGAACAGTGTTCACACCTGAGCAACCCCCCCCCCCCCCCCGAGGTCACTGCCTCCTCACGCCCTCTGGGCATGGTTACGAGACAGATATGCCTGTGGAAAGCTAGACAAACTGATCTAACAACAGGCTTGTTTTAGCAGTACAACTGCTAATTTCCTCTGGTTTCCTAGCAGGTTTCACATCCAATGCCAAGTTTAGGGCTGCCATGGTTAGTTTTTAAGTTCTTTGAAGTCAGGTAATGCAAGTAGCTCTTCATCACCAGCTCTCAGCCAGCCTTCCACTCCAGCAGCCACCTCACACCCCCTCGCTTTGACAAGTACTTCGCCACAAAGAGGGGACATTACCCAGGAGCTCCTAGGAGCACACTGAAGGAATGTGCTAATGAAATGACAGCTCAGATTGCCCAGAGGGTGGAAGATGAGCATCCACTGAGCCTGCTTAACCCAGGAAAGGTGCAGACAGAGCAGAGAGCAGCCCGACACACAACTGCAGGGCACATTCTGGCAATCCCAGGTTCTTGCCATCCCAGCTCCACAGGCAGCTTGCCCTTTTACCAGACAAGAACATGCCAGCAGAACCCCAGCCTTGCCCACTGTTCTCCAGTGCACTGGTGCTGCCAATCCTCACTGTCCTCTCCTTCCTTCAAAGATACAAACCACAACCCAGCCCTACTTTTGAGGATGCTTTCATTTGATTATGAACTCTTTTGGGCAAAGATGATCTTTCATTATGTGCTGGTACAGTGCCCAGAAAAATGGGGTTCTGATTTCAAGGCACTACTGTAATATAAATAACAATAATTCACTATTACTAGCCTTCAGTAACTCCAGGAGTTTCACTGGGAAATGGTGAGTCATGCTAACATGCCTTTCGACAGCAGAGAAATAAATCATTCTTGCATATTCCGATGTTTTGGGGAGAAGGAGAGAGGAAATGCAACATGAATCTAAACCACATTTGATTCTTTAAATTTATAATAAATTCAAATGATTTACCAGAACATAAAATTCTCACATGCAGAGTCAAGGACAATATTCTATTCATGTGCAAGAGTCATTCATTCATTTATAATTAGATAAAATGAACGGCAATTTTTTAAGGAAAAAATTTGCATGTAGCAACAGTAATGTATTATGGAAGGGTGGCACTTTGTTACATCCATTTGTTAGTCAGGACACTGGAGCTGCAATTTAATAGACAAGAAATAAGTACAGTAGAGGAAGGGGAAAAAATTAAATTCCGCGTGATCAGCAAGGTTCCGAACAATCGCTAGCCAACTGAAGTGGGTGCCATATCTATAAGTCATTTTGTTTTATAGGCCATTAGGATCTCCTGAGAGAGGCTGCATGGAGACCGCTGCTTTTTGTTGAAATTAAAATGTCAGAGAAAAAGAAATAGAACAAAACAGGGAATCTGCAATTAATTACAAGGCCATAAAAATTCAATAATCAGGAGGCAGTGCTGCTGTAGGCACAGCGGTATCTGATTCAGGCTAACAGGAATGGAATACATTAATCTTTTCAAATTAGTTTTTTAATCTGACGGGGATATATAGTGACGTGTTCTTTTACAGTTCGAGCAGAGCTGCTGTCTCATATATAATGCTGAGTGTCTGGAATTAGGACATCTAGAGCCATTTTGTGACTACAACATTTTCACAGCATTTCTTCACCCCTATCTGTACACCTGTCCCACGGCAATCAGGCAAAACACGCTCAAAGTTCACAGCAAAGATACTGCTTATGAAAAAGAATTGATGTGCTGGCATTAAGACAAAAAGCAGGTCCCCAAACAAGGCTGGTACAAGGCTGCTTAAAATGATGTGTCTGCTCTTCAGGACATATCACTAGGCTCTGACACTGGCTTCCCATTCCTTGTCTACAAGTTCTCCATTGATTGGTTGTCGGTTTGTTTTGGTTTTGTTTGGTTTTTTCCCCAAAAGTGGCCTGCAGTAAGACTATTTTCATGCTTCCATGTTTTGCGTGCTTTGGAGTGAACCCTGGGGTGTACAAAAGCTTTCAACACCTTTTTTCCCAAACAAATCTTTTCCTCCTCTTTGCCAGGATTTACCCTCAAATTCTACTGAAATTACATTTATTACATTCTCATCACCTGACGTGGCCAGTAGAGAAACTTTCCTCTTGAATGGTAAAACAGGTGTTTGTTCCCTCTCTCCACCTGCTCAAATAGCTCTTTCTTTTTAAAATTCTTTTTACAAAACCTGAAAGACTGCTTCTCCATCACCTTTCACATGATACATGGGAAAAGATGCACAGAAGCCCCTCTTTTTGACTTGTAGATAGATCACTTGGCACAGTTTACAATAAAGGTATTTTTATACAGCCTTACTCATTAACCTTGTACTACTGAAATCAGAAATACAATAATCAAGGCCTACTGGCTCAAAACTTTCCTGACAGTAAAATCATCACCATCCCATTTGTCCTAGGCTCACTGGGCACACTCATTTTACTACATTTGAGGTTCCAATTCTGTAACCACACATCCCAAGAAAAACAACACCAAAACAAACAACCCCAAAATCTCCCCAAGTGAACATTAAATATGTGTCTTCAGATTTAAATTAAGAATTTACACCTCTGGCTAATTCCATTTTTAGTTTACAGATTTTTCTTTTTTTGTTATTCCTCCCCCCAATCAAATTCCAGTGCACTCACTTGAAAAGCCATTTTTCAATTCTTTACAGCACCTAGATGTAGAGTAACATCATTTATGCATTCATTGCTGTTTTAGTTTCCCTTTCCTAATGATGTTCAGGAAAAATTTACAACCGCTCAAGTGAGCAACCTGGAATTTAAACT
>JANHGL010024954.1:0-64718 GCA_024611195.1 Ceyx melanurus | reverse complement strand
GGGGGGGGGGGGGGGGGGGGGGCCGGGGGGCGGATTGGTGGGGGTTTGAGGGGGGGGAAAGGGGGTCGTGCTTCACCTGCGACGGGGCCAGTTTGCACTACCCGTCCTCCCACTTCGTTACCTTGGCTCTCTGGGGTTTGGGTTGGGCTGTTTTTTCTTCTCCCCTAGGGGTGGTTTAGGGGCCGGGGGTCTACTTCCACCATCCTCTATCACACATGGACAGGGTTTCAGGGTTTCCAGCTCTGCAGCATTTATTTAATGAACTCGCAGGTGTATATATATATATTTTATCTATTTTTCCCCCCCCTCCCACCTCGCACGGAAAACAATTCACACTTACAGCTGTCATAAAATACAGACCCACATACATACCAGCAAATCCTGCTTCAAGCACTCGGGCTGCTCTGAGCAGCTACTGCCCCCCTCTCCCTGCAAGGCTGATCCACCTCAGTCATGCTCAACTTCACTCTCTTCTCTGATGCTGCCAGGGTAGGAGATATGGGGCGGAGAGGGGGAAGTGTTCAGAGCATCACCCTAAAAATACATGAAAAAAAACCAACCCTCTGCAATACAAAATCTTTAAGAATGCTTCCCAGAGGTGGAGAAAGCATGGGAAGATGAACTAATAAAGCAGCTTAATGATAAAACATACACGCGGAAAATGGTGGGGAGGGGGAACTTCAAGTCTCAGGGCGGGGGGGGGGGGGGGGGGGTGCTGGAAGAGGTAGAAGGGAAGCTGTGCGACTGAGCAGTGAGGAAAAACGCGGGGCGAGGAGGATGAAAGATCATGCAGGGAACGGGAGATCAACCCCTCCCCGCCGCCGGAGGGGGCAGGTCTCACCCTCCGACTCTCGGCGGGTGTGAAGCGGGAGCCCGAGCCCGGACGCCGAGCCGCAGCCGGCACCGGTGCCTGCGGCCGGGCAGGGGTCGCGGCCGAGCTGCAGCCGCCACAGCACCGAGAGGCACGGCCCGGGCTCTGTGGGTTCGGGCCTCTTGGGACCACGATGGTTGGCAGCGACTGAGAGAAGGAATACTTCAAGAAAAAGTAAAGAATTAACAATAACCATAAAATGGTAATAAGAAGTAACCGGCGCCCAGCCAGCAGGCAAGCAGTAGAATTGGAGTGAGAACGGAGATAATGCTAATATCCAAATTGGATACTCTGCAATTAAGCCTGGTGCTTTAATTGTTATTCTCAGAGCCCCCTGGAATCTAAGCAATGCAAAATCTGTTTGAACAGAAAGCAACGGGTATTCGCACACTCCCCTCTGCCCGCACCTACCCAGCGTGCTCTCAGCCTCACCCCTGCAACGAGATGTGCTCTGTGATCACAGATCCATCCCTCTGCCCTCCCATGTCTGGCTTTAAGTCTGGGTGACCTGAGAAAAGCAGCGCGTGCCCACCTGTTCTTCGCAGCACTAGGAAGCAGTCCCAGGGGAAGTCTGCCCCAAACCAGTGTGAGTTGGAGGCATTAGTGAAGCAGAGTCTCTCCAAGCAGACATGCCAAGTGCACCTTTCAGGATATGGCTTCACTCTAGGGTCACAAACGGTCCACCTTGCCACTGGTTAGGTACTGGTAGGATATTTGGAAGGGCTCAGCTGGCCTTTGGTGACCCTCTAGAGACAAGAGCAATGAGGAAAGCCCTTCAGTGCTGCCCTGCCAGCTACACTTGTCCTGCAGGAAATCAGACCCCAGGCCCAACACCACATGCTCTGCTTTGGTGTTGATGTGAACTGCCTTGTCCAGTTGTTGCATCCCTCTCACTGAGGGCACTCACCAAGGAAAACATAGTAGCATGTACCCACCTAGGCATGTTCTGTGTCCAGAAGTGGTGAAGAAGGTACCCCTCAAAAGACAGGCAAGAAGAACTGGATCCCACATACCAAAGCTGTGTTCCAGTGAGCAGCAAACTGTGCTGGCCCCTTGTCACAGGTATTTGCAGGACAAAAAGTGCATATGGCTGAGGTTCCTGAGAGAAGAAAGCCTCCTGAAAGCACCACAGCAACTCCAGATCCTCTCTCAATCTCAGGACCTGACAGTTTGTATCTCAAGAGTTCATCCACATGGTTGAAACAGGCCTTGCTGGTCTGTAGGGAAGGTTATGGATAGCAATATGGCTTCAGCATTACATAGTTCTATCAATATGACATATGGATCTTGAATTAATTTCTGTGTCCAAGTACAGTGGGTGTACAATAGTATTTTTTTTATGTAGCTGCAGTGACCACAAGCAATACCAGTATGTGCTTGATCTACTTGCCAAAAGCAGACATCAAGATTTTCATTTTGACAGCTAGGATCTTCCCAAGGGTACTAGTAAGGTCTGTTCTGTTAGAAAGTTTCCTAACAATCTTTTTCATTCTAATTTCAGTTAAAATGGACAACATATTAGCAAAAGCCTGAAATAATCTGAAATTATCTCAGAACAGTTGGAGGTAAGAAATGTAGAGCAATAGTTACATACAGAAGTTGCTAATAGCTGAAGAGATTAGTCATTTGACTTTCTTATTTCTTTCACTGGTAATAGTGATACAAGAATAGCAGATAGGATTTGGCCAGGAGACATTTTTCCTTTCTGCATGGCAAAAAGGGAGTAACTAGGAATGCACAGGTCCTTTTGCATTCTTCTGGATGAAACAAGTGGGGAAGGAGCTTGACAAAAAAGAAAGGGAATGGTTTTCATCCAGCATATTACTTAGAAACACAAAATGGAAGGTTAAGAAGTATCTTAGGAACAATTTCTGAAAAAGGGCCTATCAATCAGAAGAGAACAGCTGCAATTATTTTAAGCAAGTCAGCAGTATTTAAGATTATCATTCTGTGTGACCTTAAGATGAAGGAATTCATCAACCGCAAGCTTTCTCCATGGTTACACGGTACATGGCAGCCTGGGTTATTGTTCACTATAAAGCTAGTTGCCTTTCTATTTAATAGATGTGTATGCACACCTTCTATAAATATAATATATATATGTATACTTATAATTCTTTCTTAAGTAAATCATAAGGGCCAAATTCTCTATAGTGATTAGGGGCCCAAGTGTCTGATTTGATACCTTTTTCAGAGAAATATGGCCATTCCTCCTGACCAAAGAAATGGGGCTTCATTACAATTTAGAAATTGGCCACGCAAAAATACCAGTTGCTTCAGAACTATCTTCTCTAAGATTCTGCACAGCATCTAACCCCCAAATCACTTTTACATTAAGATGTAATATTTATTGTAAATAGGGTGTGGAGATAAGCTCCAAATAAAAATTGCTACAAAATCTCTAGCAGCATGGTACTATGATAGGGTTTACTCTCACTAGGCTGGGGTTTTTATTTTTTCTCCAATCAGCTAAGATGAATGAACTGCATAAAAGAAAATAAATAGCATCTCTGATGGGAAATTGCTTTTTCAAACATCTCTTCAATTCAAAAACACTTAAAGGTTATTTGTAAGACAAAATGAGGGATTTATTTTAAATGCACCCATGCTTACTATAAATTAAGGGCCATATTATTCTTGTCCTGCCTAAGATAAAAGAATGTGGATGAAAGTTCTCAGATCAAAAGCAACCAAGGGCTGGATGTGGCAGCGACAGTGTCGGGAAGGATGTGGAGCAGCAAAGCCATTGTGCCACCACAAAACAACTGCTAGGGACCAAAGCCCTGCGGTATCTTTAACCCTTAGTAAATATCCTGCTAACTTCATAAAATCAGAGCCCACTTCCATTTCAGCATGTTCCTAGATAAATGGGGTGTGCAGCTAAGGGAAAAGACTTGCAATTCATAGGTCATCTGCACAAATACAGCTGCAATTGCATCAGTGTAAGAAAAAAACATGTCTGCAAAGAGTCAATTCCTTATAATCAATGAAACCAATTGATTGCTCTGGACAATGAATACCATAAAAAGGGTTTTCATAATAGCATTCCTTTGTGTGTTTACATATGGATTGCAGAGCATGGCAACCAAGTCTCTAGCTGCTTTTATACAATGCTACATGCCCTGCTCCACTCAGCCAATCTGTCAATAAAGTCTCTAAGTACCCCTACACCCATGTCCCAGACCTTCCCACTATCAAAGACACCATGGGAAGTCCTGGTGTTCAGGTGCTAGACCTGTGATGTTTCTGGAAGGTCACCATAACATTAGTCACACAGGTCCACAAGTAAGGATGCCATGTCATGTTGCATAAAGAACAGTATGAAGACATTTTATCAGACAATTAAAGGGATCACAAACAGAAACAAGCGACTCTCACAAATCACAACTGCCTGGCTGAAGGACTCAGATTAATTTTGTCATTGTATCTTCTTTCTTTAGCACACGGTTCAGGACCAACACATGCTAAAGCAGGACTGAGCCAGAGGCCATCAGGAGGGGTTCTAATCAGTTGTTTTGCAAATAAACCTGGGCATAAGGAGACCACTCATTTTGTTTGCTCTTTCTGAGGACACTCATTCTGGCAGCAGTCCTGTAGAAGAGAATCATGAGCACTGTTGCATTTGCTTTGAAGTGATATACATGTTCTCTCAGCTGTCATACCAGGACACTTTGATAAGCTCTCATCAATTTATATCTCAATAATTGCAGCATTCCCTACTGTCTCTGCCATGGTAAGTCTGTCCCCAGAAATCCTAAACAACTAGCAGACTGGTTTTTTTGTCATGCGAAATCAAAACAAGTGTGAAGTAGATTAAAGGAGAAATAGCTTTCTCTGCGTCTTTATAGACTTATTTTATTCTTTTGAGTATGGAACATCAGGCTCACTGAAATTGGTTTTCCTGGATGGTCATTTATATATGAAATACATACACATTAAACCGAGAAACTGTAGAGTTCTTCCTTTCAAATGGAAATGTGTTATTTTTAAACTGCGAAAGCACAGACAAGATTTCAAACTGACACTGTCATTTTTTTTAAGATGATATATGGCTCCTCTACTTCTAGCACATCCAGAATGAAGAACTTATCTGTCAAAAGCCACCACATTTAATAATAAATAGTAATTATTATCAGATGCTATATTGTATATCATCAAAACATAGTACAAACTCTAGCCATATATGCACCATTCAGAAGCGCAGAGGAAAGGTAAAAGCACCATCTTGCACCAGTCTGAGAAAGAAGCCTTTCTCCTCCACCTCTGGTGTGTAAAGATCATTCCAGTGGTTGGAGATTTTGTCCCACCTTGATGATCTTAACAAAGCAAGGCTTCTTGGCACACTAAATGAATGGGTAACCACAGCCCTCCTGGCAGTTATCTCCATCCTGTTCCAATCGTAATGAGACAAACAGATTATCTGGTTTGTTTTTTGTCTGTTTTTCAAAATTCAACTTCCTGCTTGATGGAAACCTTATTGGCTCTCTTGAGATTTAAGTGACGACACTCTTTCTTCTCTTTACCACAGGAGCTGCAAACTGGATTAGGCAGCTTGCATTCATGGTTTAAAGGAAGCTGGAAAACTGCTTTCTGTAAGAGATAAGGTATATCTATCTTTTGCCAGCTTATCATGATGAAAAGCAAAAAAAAAAAAAGAGTCTCCTCACGAAAGTGTCTGCATTCACCTGTTCTCCGTACAGGGCATATAGCAGTCAGGAAAATCACCCTTATGTCTGAAAGCTGTCTTCAATGTTCTAGCAGAAGATCCATCAGAGCATTCAAAATGAAATTAAAATCCCAAGGAGGAATAGAGGATTTAATTCTAGGATTAAGCTTTGAAGTTGATCCCAGGAAATAAATTATTATTGGATGAGAACCAACACACCAATTATCTAGTTTACTGCTCGTGCTACTAAGAGCCACTGCACACAACCCCAGGGATCAGACATTGCAGCTCTACCTAACTAGTCTCCTCTTTCACACAATAGCCACATGAAGACAAAAGCTCAGTTTGTCACATTCCAAGAAATCTAGCTTCCCAACTCCCAGTATTAACAGAAAAACTGTCCTTTACAACAATATAGGGCAATAAGATCCAGTCACTTGAACTCCCCAATTTCCACCTTTTATCTTGCTTTGTTGTAGATAATTGAATAGTTAATGACATGCTACTTCTTTGCACTGTATGTTTGGTCAAAATACTACACTATTGGTGCAAGCATAAAATAAGCACAGTTATTTTTCTTACACAGAAGACCTATACACTAGTTAAGGAGCACACAAACCCTACTCCATTCAAATGACGTCTAGACAAAGCAGAGTGCCACATCCAGCTTTTCACTTGCTATTCTGCAGATTTCTTCAGGCTATTCAGAATACCTCACCTTCACTTACACAGCCTCAAATCCTTAATGCTTGTTCAATAGGACATTGCTACAACATAAACCACCTACTATGGAAGGAATAAGTACATTTAAATAGTTCTCCAATTGATAAAAGTATCTGAAGCAAAGAGGAGTACAGACATCAGAGCTGATATTTCAGTCTAACTAAATGCTACCAGTTAATCAGTGCTATTATAAACTCACTCAGAACATGAAGTGGGTAAAAAATAAGTCCTTCCTTCTTAAAAGTATGTATGTCACCACCGAGGCAAAATCTGGCAGCAGCAGTGTACACAGATAATTGTTTTTCTCCCAAGGAATGCATGTTTTGTTTAAACACCTTAAGACCTAAAAATACTGCCACAAAAGCATCACTAGTTTTTTCCTCCCAAACACATGGTTTATATCTTTTAAAGACTGAAAGGGACCCATGGAGAAAACAAGGAAGCAATGTACACAAAGACAATATTAAATCCCACCCACCTCTCATGTCCTCATTCACCTGAAAGCTGTCAGAACTTCTGACACCATTTAATACACACACATACATGTGGAGCGAGGCATATCTACCAAATGGATTTACCTTAGTGGCAACATGGTAAAGCAGAGGCTCTGGTTAGTGTCACCAGCTGGGCTTCATGCTGGCACAGCAGTTCTGAAAATCTTCATCACTCACAACTCCTAGCAGACCCATCTTTTCTTCAGAAAAGTTTGGGGTCAATAGCAACACTGAGCCTCTCTCTGTTCCTCTCATTTCTCCTTCAGGTGAAGCAGATGGTAATGCAAATAACTTGCCAAGTGGGTGCAGGGGAGATACGGTATAGAAGGAAAATATTATTTGTACTGACAAGGATTCTGAAGAAAGAGCTGCATGACATTACAAAAGTGGATCGCTTTTCTAACACAGAGATGTTGGTCTGAAAGCATTCTTTGAAACAGAAGAATGATTTCACCAGCAAACCAAGAGACTGAGCCAAGGATATTCCCACAGGGCTTGGGTTAAGTCCTCACTTCAGCATTTACTGTACATTTGTATTGACCATCTAATTTAAGACAATTGTTTTCTGTAGATACATCTTAAAGTGAAAAATTATCTCAGCATACAGCTGTGGTCCCAAAGATAGGTCCTTGCCCAGGGAGAAAAAGAAGAGAGATGTCAATGAGCTTAAAAGTAGATCTGAAAACCTCTACGTCCGTGGTCCATTGAGAGCCAGCAGGATCACGGTCACCTGTTCCTGTGCCCTTTATGTAGTATTCTTATTAATTGAAAGGGTGGAAAAACATGTGCTAAACTGGAATCTTTACAGGGCGAGAACATCTACCCCCAGCAAGTGAGGTTATCATGCTGCCCCATCACCACTACTTCTTCCTGAAGAAAGATACCTACCCTTGGCAAATTATTTCATGCAGATGGAGATCGATTTCCTTTGCCTGAACTGTTTAAGTGAGCCAGCTGACTCAATAGTTCAGCCCTCTAGCTGGAAAAAGCATCAAGATTTCTGTCAGGTTGCTCTATATTCTATAGAAAACTTCTACCTTCTCTCTTTGATTTAGCCATCCCCTTAAACATCTAGAAGAGGCAATAAACAAAATACCCCAGAAGCCTCTTTTAATTTGCCATCAAATCAAAATGAAGGACATTTACCTCAACTGCTTTGAAGCCCACCATCCCATTTTTGTCCTCATGTTAGGTCTGACCCTTACTCAACCCTCAGCATCTTGACTGTATGCACTACCCACAGAATGTCTCATATTCTAGATATCCTTTTTGCCATACCTCAGCTGTAAACCAAATCCCAAGACCAGATCTTACTCAAATATTAGTGCTCTTTCACCTCCATGGTAATTATGAACACAACAGAGCAAGGTCTGGCTTCAGCTCACCAGCCTTCATCCTCCAAGAAGCCTGCTAGTTTGCCCTCTCCCTGCTGTCTTACTGCCAGGACTTAAGTGTTGATTGTGTTTCTATGGTCTGGCAGTGGGAAAACGGGAAGTATGAACCCTTCCCATGCACAGGGTTTGCCTTTTCCTCATCCCTTATCAATGGCTGAATTCAGAAAAGCACACACTGTTCCATCCCTCTCCTCTCATCATCTTTAGAAAATGTCCACCTAGAGTTTTGGCCACACTCTGGCAACTTTCCCAGAGCAAGGACAGAGGCCGGGCATTAAAGCAAGGTAACATTTATTTGGAAGGACAACTCAGAGCAGCTCACAGTGAAGATTTTGACCTCCTGTAGCCATCATAAACAGGTTTGCTTAAGAATGGGGAAATCTGTGATTATATTCTGTGCTCTTTTCGTGCCATTCCCCCGTATTTATGCTGTTGTGGTGTTTGCTTTTACAACAAGGCCATTTGTCCTTTTTTGTGCCCTTTAGACACAAGTACATAAAGCTCCTGTGGAGCTGTGGCTTGTTCCCCTGGCAAAAGAGCAGCTGGACATCTCTGCTCCAGCCCCTATGTCGGTCAGGTGTCAGCACTCTGGGCTTGCCATGCTACTAGGTTTTTTCATGCTGACAAAGAGCGAGCCTGCAGGCTGCTGTGTCCTTGCTGGTCATGTCCTTATTCTAGGTGAAGGATGCCCATGTGTTTTCATACTACCTGAAGAAACAACATTTTTTCATGAACTGATCTCTACTCTTGCACAAGTCAAGTTCCACAGGCTCCAATTTTCTTGCCTCTGCCAGCTAACAGCTTTGTTGTTGGAGCACAGCCTCTGCAGAGGACACTGTCTCAGCAGCAGAGACGGCACTAGGGACAATTCACGACCTAATGAGAGAAAATAAGATATCACTAGTGCCACTTTTCCCACATATTTTGTCTTCAGAACCATCAGAGGAGATCTAGGTCTCAGTTATGTTGCTTCTTTTGGTATCTCAGAGGATGCAGAGAGAGGAAGAGAGATGCTGGGAGAGGGTATTGAGAATGGTGGGAGGGAGCAGTATTTGGCATGAATTGTCAGCTGTAACTGTGAATTATATTACAATATTCCTTTCTGCCATAGACATATATATTATAAACAGAGGCCTTTGCCTACAAGGAGTCACCCAATGCTGGTGGCCCAGCTGGGCTGAACAAAGGCAAACTGGACTCCAGCAAAGCCAGCATTAATGTAATTGCTCCCTTTTGGCCTCACCATCCTATGCTAGCTGGAACAGACTGCAGAAATGTCAGCAAACCTTGGGATGCTGTTACAGGTAACTGGCTGAACATGTATATTATGACAATTCAGCAGGAGCTGAAAGCCTAGTGCAATGCCTGTAATGGCCAGGCATGCTTTGAAGGAGGTGTAAGATTTTAAGTAAGTTGTAACATATGGAATACAGGTTGGCAGCAGTGTGCTATAGAAGTTCTTGTCCACAGGCAGAAAAAAGCCTGACCTGGTCATGATGACAAAGACAACTTCTGAAGATGCAAGCATCCAATATATGTCTAACGCTGCCTTCATTAATGTCCACAGTGTGGGTCGAACATCCTACTCAACCACCCATCAGCCCCTACATTATAATAGCATAGGACTCCTTTTCATTCATTTGGTAAGCTATGGTCTCAGGTTAACAGTTTGTAGAGCCCCAGGTCCAGCAGCTGAAGAACCCTTTTTGAGTAAAACTGTTAGTGTTCCCTCTGGGACACTGCAAGGTGTGTAGTGCCACAGGGCACATTACAAACAATTAAAAAGTATACACCACAACAGTGCCTACCACTCCTATGACAACTTCACTGATGAACTGTGCCTCAAACTAATCTGCTACCCATCAGTAGAAGCCAACAGCTTGTCCTTCCACACCCTTGGCCTTAAAGGTTATACACTGACAGTCTGAGATGTGCACAAGGTCACAGCACAGCATGTCAGAAGATCTTCACATGCATAAGAGTCCCCTGTGTCTACTGCTGCTGACCTTCTCAGAGGCACAGAACAGACCTGGATGCCTGCACCCAGGCAATGCAAAGTTCACTGAATTCAAGGTGTTCTCTGTTCCTCTGAAGAAGTCCCCGTCTGAAATGGCCATATTTGGTACAGGGCACTAGACCCAAGTGGACTATTCTGGGCACCAGGAGATTGAGGCAGGTTGGTGTTGAGTAGTTGTCTGCTACAAATAATACCTCCACTTTTCAACCTGATGCTCTGAAAGGACAGCTTTACTGAGAGGTACTGGTGCACTTGAACACAACACCAACCTGGAGCAGAGTTAGGTATCTCCTCACTTCAGGGCCAAGTGGCAAGGCAGCCATGGAAGTTGTGAGCAAGGAAACTGGCTATTATCATCTGCTTCTACAGTACTCCAGCCAATAAGTCCTTAGGTATACCAGCTGTAAACAAACAGTCTTACACAAAAGCTACATCAAGTTGTACAAACAGTTGCTTTGCTTAGTAGAAAGAGCATGGCAAGACCACTGATACTGAGTAACTTCCTGGGCCTCAGAACATCAAGCTCTTGACAGCCTCATCCACCCAAACCTTCACTAGCATTATTCTTCTGTGTAGCTACCAGCAGCCATAGCACAACTGAATAGAACTGAAATAACTAATCACAGTTTCAGGTAATAACAGTAAGCTTCAACCTCTAGTATTGCAAGCACCTAGCATATGCACAGACGATGAATGACACATGGAGTTACTGCTCAAAAGACAAATTTCAGAGTTTTCATCAGAAAGGACTGGCTCCTTAAAAATCTGTTCTTTCTTTTGAAGTCTGACAGAGGTCAGAAGTGCTTTGTGTCTTGGTGCACTGCAATAAAAGGAGTGTAATCTCCTTGAAGGAGGTGAAAAGGAACAATTGACTTCACTATTAACTGCTTATCTGACTGTCATTGTATCTGACATTTTTGTTTTCAAACTTCTCTTGATGGTTGCATGGGTTGGAAACTGCAGAGGTGCTTTATTGACCTGAAGTGATTGGCTTTTTGGGCATCTTACAGCACAGTGACAGAGGAACAGCAGGCATTCCTCACCATTGAGAAGTCATGGGATCATAGGATAATTCAAACTGGTAGGAACCTCAGGAGGCTCTAGTCCAGCCTTCTGCACCAAACAGAATCAGCTGCAAGACAAGATCAGGTTGCTCAGGGCTTTAACCAGTTGGGTGTTGAAAAAATCCATTGCTTTCCTGTCCTCGGTCAATTTCTGCAAAAATGAAGTACACTCTGCAGGGTCTTTGAACCTGAATTTCTGAGAAGCCCCTGTTGGCTGAACAGACTATAGCCCTCATGTGCCTTCACATCATTGGCAGGCACAATCCAAGGTCACTACAACCTCACACCTCATCTCTCTTCAAAACCCTGGTCAGTATCAAAACAGGGTTCCCAGCATCTTCATCAACTGCTTGGCTCACATCCCTGTGCAACATCAAGATGCTCACCAGCTCACCATCCCCTCCAAACCCATGACGGACTACACGCACAGCCATAACCATACCCAATACTTGCTTCACCACACAGCCCTGAGCAAAGCATTACCAGTGCGGACCACTATGGATTTTGTACTTGACCTTCTCCCCTAGCTCCCCCTTCCCCTCTCAGTATCAGTATCCTCCAAAGTACCCCCTCCTCAGATATTGCCAGCTGAACCATGACAACAGGGTTGCCAAGCAACACAAATCCTCCAAGCAACCAACCATGGCAGATCATAGCAACCCATCACAGATCAACTAAAAAGCCAGTAGGCTTCTCATTACTTTGTCTCTCAGCAGCTTGTCCATCCAGCATAGCTAGGATCTATTCAGGTCCAAACTCTTCCCTCATTGACCAAGAGCATTGGTCCACACAATCATACCCTAGGCCAAGCAGAAAATACACCTGCAACTGATCAACACACAGTGGGCACACAGGCACAAAGGCTTAGAAAGTCCAATCAGAAACAACCCTCATGCAGACATCAAACACTTCCCTGTTTTGCATGAATCACTAGTCTTCTCAACCCTTCTCACTTCGCCTGAGCCTTGGTGGTCACACACTGGAGGTGGTCAGGATGCTGCTCCACATCATCCACAGAGAGTGGTCCCATCTCTGCAGAGCATTCTGACCAGCCTGGTCTGCCTGCATGTGAAATACTGATGAGAGCAACTTGGTATAGGAGCCATATCTGCAATACAAGCCCTATACCCATCCCTACCTCAACCTATCCTCCATTCACTCCCTAGCCTCTCCACATCTTGACAGCTGCAGCAGGTTGTTCTCCTGCATCTCCAGAGCCAGCTGGAGATGAAGGAGCTGCAGGAGCTGCTCTCAGCCTAGCCCCATCTCTTCCCATAAACATACCCAGCTCCCCCATCAGACCAAGACAAATGACCCAGCACACATCACCTGCCTGTTTTCCTTCCCCTCAACAGGGATGTTGTAATACACAGAGTATTTCTCCTCTAGTCTTACCCCAATCTTTTAAATAGCAGCAAAATGTTTTTATCTGCCTTTGGAAGCACATTCATTGCTACCTCTGCCGAGTGTTTGCAAGGACCATGATCATTCTCTACAGGAGTGTGGTTCAGACACCACAGCTACAGGCAGACCCCAGTTTCTCTTGGCCATTTTTGGAACAAGCACCCCATGAGAAGTAAACCATGATGGCAGGAGACAAACACACAGCAGCAAGGTGCACATAGGACTATTTGCTGCAGATCCTTCCTGCTCTTTCTTCTGTCTCTTCTACTTTTCTTAAGGAGTCAGTCACAGCACCTCCTGGGATCAGCACTAGTGAATCCCAAACACTAAATTCCTTATCTCACCATCCCTTAGGTTCCTATACAGGAGAGTTAGAGAGAGAAGGCCTTGTCTCTGCTTCACTGCCCTGGAGTTTTTAAGCAAACACCATGAGCAAGTGGGATGCAGTAAACTCTTGGAAGGCATTCATGGCACTCAGAAGAAACGGAAGTCTTGGCCCTACTGCCCAAAATCAGCAAAATTCAGAGAAGGTGGAGATCTCAGGGTGAGCCGAGTGCTATTTGTACTCAGCACAGCCTTAGAAAGAAGCTCTCCAGGATTCCTTGGGAAATTTCAGAAACCACTCCAGAAGAAAACCGAGTTCAAGGGTTTGAATGTTGGCATCTTTTGTCTGGTATAGGTGGCATACAAGGACAGCCCAGATAGCTAAAGGATTCTTCAGACAGACTTCTTACCATGCCTATCAATATCAGGGACTGGAAGCACCCCCATGGTTTTCTCCAAGCTGACTAAGGACAGAAGGCTTAGAAGGCAGCACTGTCTTGTTCAAGTCACCAGGAACAGTTTTAAAAAGAGCTTTTCAGGAGGGCCATGGCAGAACCATCTTCTCTTAGAGTTATTTGTGGTTTATTTCATGTTACATCACACCTAGCCCGAGACCCAAGCCCTATTAGGAAGACAAAAATCTCCCAGTCATGAACATCTGCACAACCATGTAGGGCAATAGGAGAAAAAAGTTTGCAGAAAGGCCTGTTCCTTACCCAGGGACATGAGTAATGAAAGCAAAGGTGTTTAAACTGAATCAAGGAGCTGCTCCTTTCCAATGCATGTTGCTTTGTGTCCTGATAGAGGGACATGGGGAACGGCCTTGGTCACCAAGTTGAGTGTTAAGCTAGATAGTGCATATCTACGCTGCTGCATAATATAGTACACTGACATTAAAGAAAAATCCTAATCACGACATATAATTATGTTAATGTGACATTGCCTTGTCATTAATCATCCCAGGCGCAGTAGCCTGTTAATATGAATTCTGGATTTGATCTATCCAGACCTAGCTTATGTAGTTTCATCTCCACCTCCACTTGCTATATTCCCTTTCTTTAACCAAAGAAAACTGAAAGGGTTCCGATTAAGTAAATAAATTCTTCCACATAAAGGGGCTGCATAGACTTAATTAAATTGATAACTGGGCCAACCTGGATAAAACTAGTGCAAATTTGGGTATAGGTAAGGCTTTATTTTTCTTATTAAAATCATTAACTAATTCAAGTTTTGATTTGCCTTAACTGCCTGGTAACAAATATGAATCCTCAGTTAAGTCTTCTAGTATCTGTATTTTCATCTGACCTCAGATATAACACATGGAAGAGTTGGGCACACTCCTGATCCTGCCCTCAGAATTTGTATTTAGAGGGTTCTTACCTGAACCACAAGGGACCCAGTAATATTGCTGATTTTTCCATACAAATGGCTTTATGGAAGCATCTAATACAACCATTTCTTACAGGGGAATTCAAGCAAGTCTCACAGAGAAACTACAATTTCTGAAGCAGCAGCAGTTAACCAGATCATTCTGTTCCAACATCTCATCTGTGGTCCCTGTATAGGGATGATGGTATTATCCTATTTTTCCTTCCCAGCTAGTTAATAGGAAATCCCCTTTCAAAGGTAATTTCCATTTTAAATCACCCACATTAAGAGAGACATGTTTAATACCAATAAATCCGCTTTCTTAAAAGAGACGGAGAAGCCAGGCTCATCAGCTGACTAAATCCTGTCCCCCCACCCCCATTCGTGCCTTGCAATCTGTAGATCTTGCAGAAGGGTGATCTAAGATGACTGTAGTTAGCTAGCTTTGCTTCTGAACACTAAGCTGCTCCCTGCTTTTATTCACTTCATGTTAAACCAAGGTCACAGGGACATGAGCAGCTAAAAGACTTCTCTTGCTGTAAGGGAGTGGGAGCCTCAGCCAGAGATACTCAGAGAATGGGTTTCCACACACCTCCCATTGGATCCTCTCCGTGCACAAGTCTCCCACTATGTCAGTGTGGGCTGACTGCTATCTAAAGTCTGTGTAGGTAAAATTACTTTCTATCCTCAAAGCTTCTGGTAGCACACCTAGAAGAACCAGCCACTGACTTCCAGAGGGATCCCTGTGTGCAAAACACATGCTCTGAGGGCTCTTCCTCTACTCTGGGGACCCTACTCCATCCTTACCACCTCCACTTACTCTCTCCAGAGGGCTTTCTAGCCTCATCCAGCCTCTTGCAGGCAGTTTTACCACACCTTTGAGAGAGAAACAGGTGGCAGCCTTTCCAAGACTCTTGCATGCTAAAGAAGCAACCAGCAGTACAGGCAATGCTAAGGCAATGCTCCATCAGAAGCCATACGAGTGTGACTTCAAAGGACCCCTAATGTCAGGACTTCGCCAGCACCAGGGCAGTGGCACAGGTATCTTGCTTGTCTGACAGAAGACACATAGTCAACTACACAACATCCAGCAGAAAGCCTTGGCCTGGCTGCCCTTAGCACTACCAAGGAACAAACCCAAAGTTACCCATGTGATATTGCTCTGCCCCATCATGCAGTTCTAGTAGCCAGACCTTCTGCTGGTAATGCAGTGTTGCTGCAATGGTGTCTCCTGGAAGAGAACAGCCAGCTCCTTTCAGTGAGCTAAGATCATGACACAGTGTAGGAATCCTGAAAATTACTATAAAAATCTATCAGAAGCACATGTTGGATATAAAGTACAATTCATCATATATTTTTCCAGTCGAAAGTCTAAACACCTTATTTGGCAAAACAATTCTTTTTTGATAGCAAACGAGTCCATTTGCTCTGGACACAGCTCTGTTTCCTCACCAAGCATGCAGACTCCAGCTCTGCAAGGTAAGTATAGTTATGCATATGCATGTTAGAAGCAGCATGGCCATCAGCAAGTACCTACCCATGTACCTGTATATGGTGGAGCCTGTCCAGGTGGGGAACTGAACCCAGTGACCTAGGAAGTCCCTTCAGTGGTGTCCCAACCCTGAAGCAGGAACTTTGCTATCAGATCCTTCCCATCCAGAAGCACTGTTCAGACAAAGCCTGTTGACAAAGAATAATTTCAAGAAGTTTCTTCCCTTAAAGAGCAGAAAGATAAGAATACAGGAGTTTTATTTTGTGCTTTATTATTTAAAGAACCTTGGCCTCATTTTCCTCCATGAGTCTATGGCTGATTGGGTGCTGCTCAGCGGCAAGGACAGTACTTCCACTGTGGGAAACTGCCCTGCCTTTACTGGAGCAGGAAGCCATTCTCCTCCTCCCTCACAGCACTCTTTCCAGTCTAGATAACATGCATAATTATATCTTTTTCCATGCTCTGCTTAACCAAAGTGGTATTTCTTAGGTTCCATAAACAGACAAGCACTTTGCTTTCAATCCTGTATTTATTTTTCACCTGATACTAAGATCCATTTCCTGATCTGAGAGTGAATAAACCTTAAAAAAAAAAAATTAATCCTGTAGTCAATGGAAAGAGTAAGAGGAAAAACATGAATTGGGAAGCTTCATGGCTTATTGCTCTGCAACTTGTCATCATAGGTCATAGCAGTTCTGTTACAACACAAGACTTGTGATATATAAACCAAGTTAAAGCATACAAAGACTAATATAAAATTTATAGAACTACTTGTTCCAAGTACTGCTCCTACGAAAAAAAAATAAGGGAAATAACAGGGGGAGGGAGAGCACGATCCTCATTCTCTGTTATTCCGAGATAATTTTTGGCCATCAAAAAGGTTAAATATCTTGCTTGATCAAAATCTTTTTGCTTTAAACAAGATGAATTAGTTCCCTAAGTAACTTCTGCCATGCCCCAGGGTGGAGTTAGGTGTATGTTAGAATGTTCCTATCTGTCTGTAGCTGCACTGAACTGTTAAGCAGATGCTCAGTGAGTAGAAAATAGACTGCAATAAACTGGCACTGACACAGATCTGAATCGCTGGAACTGCCATAGAGATAAAATTCATTTAAGAAATGTGGTTTCTATTTCCATTTTCTTTTAATAAAAAGCTATAAAAACATTAAAAATATCTACTATTTCAAACAGCACACTAAACTCATAAGTAAAAGAGGAATCCAATACTTCATTTATTGATGTAAATTGTGAATACATAACAATACTGGACCTCATGGAAAAGCCAAATTAGTCCCTTTTCATAGCAAGGAACAGATCCCATCCTCTTCTACACAGCTGGCCAACACTAAAGGTCTGGTTCATTTTAGAAGCCCTAGTCAATGAAGGGAACCTTGCCATGGACCCCAGTAGGAGAACTACAGATGATAAAGAAGAGAACACACAACCCAACACTCATCGGTGAAGATCTCCATGCAGATAGTGAGCTGTCCTTCCCTTCTTCAGGGAATCTGCAATTTGGTCTTACCCTCAGCACTCTATCCCAGCTACTATGCAATGTGAACTAATATGCTGCAGCCACTTGAGCACTGTCCTTCCCAGAGAGGGGCAAGACACTACAGCATTCTATCCTTTGCTCCTGGTGAAAATCCCTCTAGGTTCTGCCCAAACTGCTTCAACAGCATGTAACGAGCTCATGTCCTGTGCAACGAGTAGTCATGACAAAGACCCGAATTACATACATAAATTAGTTTTTCCTCTCGTGATCCTGAGAAGAGCAATTATTCTAACAAATTAACCTGCCTCCAAATCAAGCCTCTGGTTCTGCACTCTAGGAAGATTTAAGAGTATGAATCTGAACTACCCTTAGTGCTTGGATGAGATCAGAAGCTGGAAAGCTATAATGGACAGCTGTATGCCCCAGTCATCTCCTCCAATAACCTCTGTAAGCTAAGCTGATAACTCCAGAGCTGGTGGTTAGTTGTCACACCAGCCTTCCAGAGATATGTAAAACCTGGACAGATCCACCACCCTAAACGCCTAATGTTTTAAAGGGATTAAAGGGAAAAATTCCTATGCTAGCCTAACTGGTGAGCAGGTCTTTAACAATGTGAATGAAGATCACCATGGATACTGTAAGTTGCTGCATACTTTCAACTCTAAAAGTAACATTGAAAAAAAAAATCTGAAAATAGTTTCAAATTCCATTTTTACTGGCTATGATCACCCCACACTCTGCCTTGTATATTTCTTTTAGAAAATTTAGCATCACAGTGGCCCGAGTCTCATCTCTTCATGCCTCTTTGTACTCACTGTCACAAGCTGAGTGAAATGTCTTGCACCACCCTGTTGTGGAAGAGACATAATCCAAGGTGGAATACCATCCATGTTACTGCAAGAATTTTTCAGGTCATTAGCATAAAAGTAAATCAATCCAGGAATAGCAAGAACATCAAGATCACCAGAAAATTAGTAGGAGGCTCAAAGCTATACTAAGTTTTAGTCTCCAGGAAGAAGCTAAGCAGCCATTTCCTTATAGCCACATTTTGGTACATCAACATTCTTGTATTAGCTTAAATAAAACCAAAGAAGTACCAGCACTGCTTCTAACAACACCCTGAAAAGTACCTGTGATGAAGAAAAGGAAAGTGCAGCATTTTGGAAGGCTCTCAAAGTAAGAACCAGGCATCTCCCAAGACTTTCATTTTCCTCCAGACTCTCAGGGAACAGAAGGGGCAGGCTGCTCCACAAAAAAAAATAAATAAAAAAATAAAATAAAAAATCTGTAGGACCATATTGCTACCAACCCAAACACAGCCTCACTACACCTAAGCAAGGCCAGTACAATAATGATTCAACAACCACAAGTCAAGTCCATAGACTGCCTAGGAAACACTACCAGAGTCATTAAAACAAAACAAAACAAAAAAACCCTGCTCACTAGATAGCTCAAACACACAGAAAGGCTGAGACTATCTAGCACTTCCAGGCCAAGAAGCAGAATGGGTATGTGGGTGGAGGTCCCAGGTGAGTCTGCTCAGGGCAATTTCAGCCCATCAGGGCAGGTGGGGCTTTTCAGCAGCTCTCTCTGGGCACTAGGCAATACTTAGTATCTCCATTTTTTTATGTATGGGTCGTGAGTCAGCTTCCATGGTTGCTGCTCTGTTTTTCACCTAGCAACAAGAGAGACGGATGGATGGGGGTGCTGTTAGGAAAGACATAGAAGCAAAATGAGATGAGAAAGACAGAAATCAAATTGTCAGGGAGATTAAGGGATGGGTGTGGTGCCTGAAGCTACTTGAGTTTCTAAACGACAAAGTTTGCAAGTAGCAGAGTCCCTTCTACAGTTTAGTCTTTTTGGGAAATCACGACCACCTCTCGTGGGTTGAGGAGCTCTCTCTTGAGCCACTCCGCAGGTCTGTGGGCTCTTGTGTTTTGACCTACATGTCAGAAGCTATGCACCAGCTCAGCTGTGATGGAAAGGCTTTGCCATTTACAGTTCATCATTTTACCCTGAACCTGTCTCTCACAAAGGGCTCTGTTAAAGGGTAACCAGTGGGCAGTTCTCACTATGCCCACTGAGGTATGGCAAGTGAGCATTGCCATAGCTGATTTTCAGCTGGTTGAACAGAAATCACTGGGAGGACTGGAAGGTGTGACACCAAATGCTGCCCAGGAGATAACCCCTGCCGGGGACCAGAGTCCTGTCCTCTTTCCTAGGACATGTCACACTGCAGCCATTGCTGCTGGTGGCAGGCTTAGGATCAGGAGTTATGGTCAGGCTGCCCCACTGCCTCTTACCAGAAGAGAGAATGATCTCAGAGACTCGGAGGTCAACACTAGGGAAGGCTGTGCCTCCTCAAGCTCTAAAAAAAGGACTTTGTTCCTGCTTGGTTTTTTCTTTTTTTTTTTTTTTTCCCATCTGGGCTAAATCCACTCTTAGAAAGAGATAACTCTATCTCCAGGGAAACAGGCTCTCTGTGCTCACAGGGACTCAGCCGGCTCCCCCTCTCCTTTTGCGTGGGGTCACTCAGCAGCAAGGCTGAGGCACACAGGCACTGTGGGGGACTGGGCTCATGGGGCCACCCCAGGCCAGGAGCACTGTGGGCACAGGATGCTCTAATGTAACGTGCTGGTCTCCATGCTGGAGCCACTCACCATAGGACTTTTGTGAGCCTGCCCAGCCCTGGAGAGCTCACACAGGAGTGATTAGAGAGATTGACCATGCTCGAAATCTCTCATTACCAAGGCTGACTCGTGCAATCTGCTTTGAATCCTTTTCTTTTCTGCCTAAAATAGCTTCAAGTTCTCAGCATCCTTTTTCTTTGCAAACTCACTCACTGCCCTCCCTCCCACCACAGAAAACCAGACATGTCCTGCTCACAGAAGTCCTCTCCAGCTTTGCTACATTAACCCTGTCACTCCACACAATCCCCCTCCATCCTCTCTTCATCTGGGCACTGCATGTCCACAGGATGCTTTGAGCAAGCTGGGGGACAAAATAGCTCATGAGACAAGGAGATGGCAATACATGACAATAGGCTAAGTTCATTGCAGAGCCCCACAGGCCACTTTTCCAGCCTCTTCAAGCCAGTTACCACCTCCTCTTTCTACCTGACCAACCTCAGGGGAAGACATTCATGTCATGGTGGAGGAAGGTTTCACCCAGCAGTTTCTGGTTTTCCTATGTCTAGGCTCAACCCTCAAATCTAAGCCTCAAGGAAATTCTCACAGCAGCTTCATTTTGGGATGGGTCTTTATTTCCACAAGCCAAATTCCTTTTGAGAGAGCTGCTTTCCGCATTAGCATCTGAGCTGGAAAGGAAACAAGCCAGCAAGGGTCTTCTGGGCTACAGTCCCCCACCCATGGGTGGCCATGAGACCTTTCTTATGAGTGCCATGTCAAGTAACCCAGTTCCCCTGATTTGAGGACCAGTTCCCCAAACTGTGAGCACTGCTCCCAGATACCTCTTCATTGCTCAGAGGCAAACACCCAACAGACCCCCACATCACATTAAAGCAAAGTTATACCCAGGTTTCCACATAGTCCTGCCAGCAGGCCTGACCTGCTGGGACTCCAGTCAACGAAGAGCACACTTCAGCAGTGAATACACCGCCTTCTGGCACCACAGACTTTTGGGCACAGCACAATGCAGAAGCCCAGCCCTGACAATGCCCACACAGAGTTCGTTGCAGGATCCATGCCTTATCTTGCCTCAGCATCTGAAAGCAGACTTTGGCTAAGTCCTACATGCTGCTATTTAAAGTAAGCCAATTTGTATTCATTCTGCTTGCTACATTCACCAGTTGTTCTGAATTGTGTTTGAAACTGAAGGGAAGAGGAAATGTATAACAAGGAAAAATTATACACTGGTAAATTTTGTTCTAATCCCTTCTCCTCCCATTATTGCTTCTCCTTTTTTGGGTTTCTTTTTTGTTTTCTGTGTTTTATGTATTATTAGCTTTAGCATAATTTTGACTGAGAAAATATGTAGCTGATAGGACGGACTAATTACACTACCTAGAAGAATTAATTACACCATCTGTGACTGACAGTGGAGCCTGGCTCCTTGCTTCCTGGTAGATGGAGCTGCAACACCAGCTGCCCTGAATCTTTCCCTGTAGAAGGGAAAAGAGGAATTACTGTAAGAAACATAATTTAAAAGCCATTACTTCTCTTTTTAAGCAATTTAACATCATTGGGTGACCTAGCCTGACTGGCAAGTCAGGGATAAGGCTCCTCTGTCTTCCCTTGTGATCTAGAAAGGAAATATTTCTACACCTATCCTGTCCCTCTGCTTCTGGTGATCAGCTGGCTTGGTCAATCATAGCAGCTAAAACCAGCCTGGGTCCATTTGCAAGGCAAATGGACTGTGGCTCATGTCCTCACAGCAACCCTCCTTTCTACCCCTTCTCACCTCCTGGGAACAGTCATAGGACAGCCAGGGCCCTGGCCCTGCCCAATCTATTCATAGAGACTCCCAGGATTAACATTTGCTGTTGTTCCCCAGCTCCAGCAGAGGTGGGAGAGCAGGCTGCTTTCTCAGTACACACTATAGATGGACAAAAAGCCAGAACACTTTGCGGGAAGCAGCAGGTTGGAGGCAGTGAAGTTTTGACTTGCTGGAAAGACTACATCTCTTACAAGTTTGCCCAACTGCCTACTGCTGGTATGTGATCAGCAATGGGCTCTGACTGCAGCCCTGAAAGGATGATGGCAGCTTTGGTCTCTGCAGCCAGATGAGATCTGTCCTGGTTTCTGTCCTGACTTACCTGTCACAGCTGAATGTGGTTGATGGAAGATCTGTTCAGATGCACAGCCTCAAATGTGCATTTTCATCTAAGGGAGAGGAGTGGTGACCACATGGGTCAGGAAGTTTTAAATAGTCATGCTTTAAGGTAGCTGTTCCTGCCCTTTTTACCTTCAGCTCTGCTGCATTTCCTTTCTTCCTACTCCTCTTTTAAGCCCACTCAACTTACACAGCATAAGCTGTTGCAGTTTCAGTGTCAGAGTCACTAACTATAATTCAGGACACTGGCCATACATTTGTGTGCCTTGCTATTGTTTGTCTGGTGCAGACTACACAGACACAAAAAAAAAAAAAAAAAAAAAAAAAAAAGACTCCCCAGCCCTTGATCCCTAGTTTTGACCAGGGATCTAGTTTCCCTCATGGTGAACAACTCAGTGCAGTGATCCTTAGCCTGAGAAACCTAAATTCTCTAGGTAACCAAGGAATAGCTCAAGACATCCAATGAGACCTGATGTTTGCCCGATGACCACTTTTTAACCCAGGTCATGATCAGCCTCTAAACAATATTTTGGTTTAGCCTCTGGGAACACACTAGCAGGACACAGAGAGATCCTGCGGAATTCCCAGGTGCTCACAGGGGAGGCGAGCTTTATTTTAGACCTGATATTGGGAAAGGTCCAGGATGGTGACAAGGGACTGTCAATGCACTGAGACGCTCTGGCCTCATTCCGCAGGCAGAGTGCCAAGAAGAGCCCACAACTCTCTAAAGGGATTTTCTATACTGTTAAATTCCTTGGCGGGAGCTGAAGTACCAAAGTACTAGTCCTGCACTGCCAGAGCAAGGACTCATGTCTGGCCCATAGCAAATATTTGCATAGATGCACTTCACATGGAAGAAACTTCCTGAAATCCTCATTTTCTGGAAAGGAGAGAAGCTATGGAGAGCAACAAAATTCGGTGGATTTTCTTCCCTCCTCCCCAGTTAATCATTGTGCTTCTCATTCTTATCAAAAGTCAATCTCTCCCTCCAACTTGGGAAGGGCTTTTCTCTACAGCCTATAGCCACTCCCAGCTCCAAGGATATGACACCATTTTCTCTTGAAATTACTATTTTCTGCATTTGCCAAGCTCTGTACACAAAGGTGAAAGGTAGAAGAAGAGCAGGCTAGATTAGAACTGCAGAGCAAAAAGCAGACGTGAAAATGAAGAAAGAGGAACAATAAATCAGAGAAGGTGTAAGGAAAGTGTGTCCATATGAAGTAAAATGACATCTGATGAAGGGGAACAGTCACTGAGGAACAATAGGAAATATATGGGGAACAACAACAGTGATAAAATGAGTGAGCAAAATTAGAAAGGAAAAGAGAAACAAATACATGGAGAAAAGACAGGGAGATGCTAGGCTGCTGCTTGCAATACTGGAAATAGTGATGAGGTGAAAGATTTGGATCTGGTACAGGATATTCATGCATATATTTTTCAAGAAGCTGTTCCTGCATTCTCAGATGGGTATTTCTGTGACCTTGAAATGTCACTTTATTTCTTTATACCATAGCTTACTTACCTGTCACTTGGAGGTAGTGATAATATTTCCACCATAAGAGTATGGGTGTGCTTAAACAAAAACTTCAAGATCACAGGCTGAAGTGCAAAGTGTTGTCACATTTAGTCAGACTTCACTGACTAACATAGACATGATCAGATAGCACATATATCAATAACTACACATATGTAGATATAAATGTTTTACAAAGATATGTATCCCATTTCTATTTATTTAGGCCAAGCTGACATTTCATGGTTGCCTAGTTACCAGAGAACAATAATGAGAATCTGTTTAGTATATATTGCATGAAGAAGGGAAGGGAGAAGGCAGCTTGATATCATGTCAGACACAACCACTTGCCGGGTAGATTAGCCCTTTTGGTGGGAAACATGGAGAAAGGCAAAAAAGATCAAAGATGAAAAGAATTCAGACAGGGAGGCAATGAGCTTGGCATGTGGTACATGTAGTTCTTGGTGTTCCCATGGCACCTCCATGAGTGTGAATCAAAGCTCAGGTCATCAGGAGTCACAAAGTGTTTGTTACTCTCATAGCATATTCCACCTCTTGAGTTAAATAGATATTAGGAACATCCTAAGTGGTTACAAAAGCTGACTCTCTTTATACCAGACCTGTACTCTCCCATCCACAAAAACACTGGCACCCTTGCTTCAAAACAAATGCCTTTTCTAAATGTGAGGAAGAAGGAGGTTTTGCTGGTCAGCAAAACAAAGCAAAAGGAAAAGATCAAAAGCAAAAGAAAAGCACATTATGCCCTTCCAACTGCATTCATTCTCTCTAAGATTTTTCTCTATGCAGCTCCCAACCATTTCAAAATTTGCTTGGCCTGATTTTGTAAACTCATAGAGGAGCCTTAAGGTTCAGGAACCCATCTCATAGAATGTTAAGGGTTGGAAAGGACCTAGAAAGATCATATAGTCCAACCCCCATGCCAGAGCACAGTTTCATTTCACGTTAAAGGTAGTCTAGGTAAACTTTTTTATAAAAAAACAGCTTTTCCAGGTTGACATCTTGTGTTGCCAGCTATCACACAAGACCAGAAAGCTTAATGAGGGAGTTTGAATTTGTCCCAGGGCACCATGAGATTGATTTATTTTCAACATTCCCTTGGGAAAAGATCTTCTGTAATTCAACCTTCCCTGAAGGCACTTCTAACAGCAGACAAGGAGGTTAAGATAAAATTAAAGATATAGTGTATTTTCTACAATTAATTTATTAAAAATAGAATTGTTAAGCTTAGACAGGCATACGACATTTAAAGAAAAACAGACTTTTTCTATAGTTAAGCTGTCAGAAATTCACTCTCTGCTTCATCCAGTTAAAAAGGTGCTATAACACAGTCCTTGTATCAGGGATCCAAATTTCAGTCAAGACCCTTGTCCTGGGTATTCTCAGACATATACTGGATATGTCACTTATCTTAAATACATAGTTTCCTCGTGGCATTCCACTGATAGTTAAGACTTCTTCCTATTTTCCCCACTTCCCAAGAACTTCCTGTGACTCATAACATTAATATTTAATCAAGCTGTGTTAACATTTCTTCCAAATTATTATTGACTATCCTAACTTCAGAGAGGCTGTTGTTGTCTCTTGATCATACTTAGGAACAACTCCTGACAAGATAGTGAAAAAACCTCTCTGCTGATGAAGTTAAACATCAATGTTTGACTTGACTTCAAACAAGCTGTTTGTATGTTCTGAAGGAAATATTGCTAAGACTGTCTGGTACTGGACCCAAAGGATGACCCAGCCCTGTGCTCTGACTGCACCAGGAACCAGCAAAGGCTTAGGCAAAGAGCACAAGTGCACAGTGATCCTTGTCCCACTGTATTCTCCCAGCAGCCAAATATCCCTGGCTGAGAGTTTCCTGAGCCAAAGATCACATCTGCGTCAATGTGATTAGCAGATCTTAATGGCTTTTTTTTCCATAAATGTGTCAAGATGCTTTTAGAACTGTTTATAATTTTGCCCTCCACACCATCCGGTGAATCCCACAGTTTAAGCATTCACCAGATGAAAAAAAAATGCCTCTTTTTGTTTTTTGACTGATAAATTTACAGAGGATTCCTACTTCTCATGTTAAGAGAAACCAGTCTTTTCCTATATATCTCTGTGATCCTCCAAGATCTCTGTCATGTCCTACTCAGGCATCTCTTTTCCAAGCTGAAAAGTCCTAACACCCTACTGAATAAAAGGGAGGGTTTGAAACTTGCTGCCTTATAAGCTGAAACATCAACAAGTCTGTAGAAATGTAGGAAATAATACATAGTATCAAGTAGACATACATTATACAAACATTAATAATTGCATGTGCAGTCCATTATTGGCTTTTGATGAAGACTGGACAGGAGAGCAAACAACCAGTCTTGGGGAGAACAGTGTGCTTGGGACAAACCACACCTGTCCCACTATTGAAAATGTTACTGCATCAGAGCAGTAAAATCAAACATTTGTTCATCATTCTAACTAGTTTCAGCCCACTTGAACTGATCCCAGAATCAGTTGCGCTGCCACAGGGATCAGATGTCTGTGATATTTCTATGAAGCCTATTACAAAACCCGTTCCACATGAGGCTGAAACCCCTTCAGCAAAAGTGGCCTGACTGCCTGAAATTTCATCTAAATTAGAGCTCTGCCACATTTTTGTTCAAGCTTAACTGAGCAGGTTTTGAAACTACATTGAATTTTGAAGGCATATTCTCCAAGTCTGGAGGCTGGTTTAGTTGGGTTTTTTTTGCACTCATGTACCCAGATAAATACAAATTATTGTTTTTTAATCCCCTCTGCAGGACATAAGTCAGTCCTCTCACTGCCTCACTGACTACCTTCTGGGCTCTGTTATAAATCATGCTGGGAGTAAAGTGTACAGGAGCTAAGGAAACTACAAAAGAAAGACAAAGACCTTAAAATGTTCACTGGCGAATTACAACTCAATTTTATTCTGCAGCCTATACCCTCAAAGGTTGTGGGACCTAAAGCCAGATGCTTGTGAGAGATATTGAAGTGACCCTTGACTATTAAACTGCCTACCTACTTAGCAAGACTAATCTACTTCATGTTATTCATGCAATCTGAAATCATCCAATAATAACTATTCTAAAAAAGTCAACCACGTTTTCATATTTAATGTACATACTGCAGCTAAATAAAACCACTTCTGAGGGGTAAATAATTGCAGAGGAAGAGAAAAATTCGAGCGTGTAGGCTATGAAGATGCACTTTCAGCTGAAATGTTTTAAAAAGCAATTAGTTGAGGCAGAAAAGCAGGAAAACTATTCTTTTATGGCTAAATCAACACTAGAGGAGGGTTTCACACAACCTATGGTAGATTAGAAGAAAGCAAGGCGATATACATGAAGAAAGGGGTGAGAAGCAGGTTATGGTCCAGGAGATGTAATAGACAAGAGCAAAGAACTTGAAAGTTGTCTCACTGTAGATCTAGGGGCAAGTCCTTTTATCTCCTCTGTTGGAAAGCTTTTCCATTAGTGTGTGGGGGTATCTTATAAATGAAGTATTTGAAGAATTATTGGTGTGAAGAAGTTTAGTAAAGTAAAGCCAGTACAGAGAGCTGCAAGTAGTGGGACAAAAAAAAAAAAAAAAAAAAAAAAAAAAAGAGAAAAACAGGAGCTGGAATCCAGAAAAGTCATTGCAAGGTTCTTTTTTTTTCCCCCTCTGGAAATACCACTGAGTTTGAACTGCATTTGGAGAACCCTATTCCCAGCTCTGCAGCAAGTAACAGCCACAGAGCTGTCAGCATTCCCAAAAGCAGATGGTGACTTTGGATCATCTCTGCAGTGACACTGGCCACATAATGGCAGAAAACCCAGCTCTTCCCCACAAGTGTCAGTGATTCCCTCTGCCCACATACCTCCTCATTTGCAAAAGCAACAGTGAATTATTCACATCTCAGTCTCACCTGTCCTGCCATTTTCCTGGCTCATACGAGTTACTTCCCATTTCTCCCCTTTACTCCTTGACACATATGCATGGGTCATGGTGAAACAAGATGGCATAGGATGGTGTAAAACGACATAACCACAGCAATATTCAAGTCTTCCTGCTTCTTTCTTGTCCAGGGGAGAAAATACTTTGGAACCTCACTTCTTCCCCTTTTCCAAGCCTGGTACTACAATGCCAAAAATTAGTGGAACAAAAAGAAACCAACCCATTTTCCCAGAATCTGACAAGGGAGGAGCACTGAACAGAACATCTGCTCCCTCCACTGTCCACTGACGGGAGGTCTGCTGTCCTTTCTCCCAGGCTGAAAACAGTTTTCCAGTGTTTTTCAGAATCTACAAAGGAAGCAGTAGCTGCTTGCTCAGTGAAACAAGGGTCATGGTTGAGAGTCATGACCTGACCAGAGAGGTAAGGCAGCACAGGCCCAGATCACAGAAAAATAGCATGAGAGAAACCTGTCCAAACAGACTGGCCCTCTGTGGGCAGTCTAAGCAAGGCCAGAAAAGGGTGTGAAATAAGGAAACAATGCAAAAATCAACTCCTGAATCGCATTTGGGAATTGCTCTATTGGAGAGAAGGAAACAACAAACCTGGAGAAAGATGTTGCAATAGACAAATTGGATCTAAAGTAAAAATAAGGGCATTTCTGGAGGTAGAATTGAGACAATTGGTATGCGCAGGTGACACACATTACCCTACCTGCAAGGACATTACCTCGGGCTTCGTCCCCACAGAAATAGCCTGGCCTAGATTTGGCTGTGGGACGAGCAGCACAAGGAGACAAAGCAGGAGCTGTGTTGGTGGCTCTGCAGACATCATTCTGCCACCAGAGACAGCTCTGGATGAGTATCTCCCTGAAAGACTGTAGCTGAAGATGCTATCTGCCAGATGGCTCCAAATTCTTCTCAAAGCTTTGGAGTTTGTCGTGATTTCCTCCTTTTTTTTTTAGGATTATGATGTCCTGCCTCATGCAAAATGAGACTTCATTTGTTTTAAGTAGTAGTGAGGCAGACTGCTGAAAGAGGTCTCAGCATGGGAGACTGAGGTTTTTCTCCAGCATTTGCAGGTAGCAGTAACACTGCTCACACCAAAGGCATCTACCACACACTGTTGTTTCCAGTGGGGATGAAGCATGTCTCCCCAGGAGGTAAGACATTTTCCCTGTGGAGAACAGGCTGGGTCAGGAAAATGTTCAGATCAGGAAAAGAGACTAGAAAGCACGTAAAGCCAAAGAAGACTAGGACCATGTCTGATCTCAAGTGAGGGGGCTATCACCAAAGGAACATGATGTGCAGGGAACCAGAAGTGGCAAAAAAAAGGAAGAAGAAATAGGAGGAGATCAAGTGGAAAGAGGAGGATGCTTCAGAGAAAAAAACCTGCAGATGAGATAGGAGAATGCAAGCTAGATAATGCTATCCCCCCTCCTAACTGAGAAAAAGCACTTTAAAAAGAAGTCATTATTATTATGAGCATAAAGAAATAATCCCAGTTTTGCTCTATCATCTGTCTGCTTGGTTAAGAAATGTCAGATGCTCAGGGAGGGGTGGAGAAAAGGTTGACATCAGACAACATGCATTTGTAAAATTGTATCTGCCAGTTTCCCAGCAGCTGTGATCTCCACTTAATATCAGAAGTGAATGCGAAAGGCTAGACAGAGGGGAGTTGGGGGTGGAGGAATTATGATTTTCAGTTCTCCCAAGCAATGCTTGGCACTAGAGCCAGCACTTGATAATGAATTGACTCAGTCACTAACTCACATAGGCTCCCTCTCTAGTAATGGACTCCTCTCTCATTAGCAAATTGACAGTAAAAATAAACATACTTGCACCCTCCCCTTCTTATACTGCTGACACAGCCCTGATTGACAGACCTCACAAATACATCAATGAAAGGACAGTTGCTGTTATCAGACAACTTGAACACAGGACGGAGCTAATAATATCTTCCATTTACACAGTGTCTTTCTGTCATGATCCAAAGCACCATAGAGAACAGAGAGTGGTCTAACAAGCTCTGAATGGTTTGTAGCAAGTAATATTGAGAAAGAGCTGTATTGAGAAAAGGGCTGTCATTCTAAGTTTCTCTGTTCAGTTGCCCAAAGGAGTCATATTTTAAGTTTATTCATTTTCTGCTGCCATTGACAGTGAACAATGCCAGAGTTAACAGCCTAGAAAATAAAACAACAGAAAGCAGCCAGGCTTTGTTTTGTTTGCGAATTGAACCAAGTTCCAAACTGTTTCTTCTGTTCTGAAGCCAGACTCCAGGTACCCATGCCTTGTTTTAGTGACTATTCCAGCAAGCCTCGGGAAAAAATTGCAAAGATGTTATGCTTGAGTTATCTGAGAACGAGAAGGGGAAAGAGGGAAGAAAGTATATTTGCTGCCTTTAAACAAATCATTTATCAGAACTTATTGTACTGAAATGCAAGTATTTGGGCTTAAGACTTCTGTGAGGCATCGTCATTACACCAGAGGAATAGGCTCCCCAGGGAGGTGGTTGGGGCCCCATCCCTGCAGATATTCAAGGTGAGGTTGGACAAGGCTCTGAGCAGCCTGGTCTAGTTAAGGGTGTCCCTGCTCAGTGTAGGGGGGCTGCACTAGATGACCTTTGGAGGTCCCTTCCAGCCCTTCCAAGCATTCTATGATAACGAAGGAAAAATTGACATCATCTCAGAAGTTTGTCTAGGCATTAGCAACATACATATGCATTAACACCAGAAACACTGGAACACTATGCACAGAACATGCCCATCAGTCTGCAATGGCAGACACAGTTTTGTACAGAAACAAAGCCTCTACTTTCCATCAAAGATTGCACAATACAAAAACTTCAGCAAGGAACCATTAATGCACATACTCCACAGTCTATGTCTGAAGACACTATTTTGAGCAAGAACCGTATGTAAGTCTTCCAGCACACAGTGTTCTGCATGCATTATCCCACTTCACGTTACTCACTGCACATATCCTCCTGCCTGAACTGTCAGCTGCAATCTCACCAAAAAGGGCAACAGAGTTGAACCCATTCCTATAGTGTTTAATATCATAGAGTCCATCCACTTCCTTGGGATTCAGTTTCTCTTCTGAGTGGGAGTGTCTTTGGCAAGGCCTCACATTTTCCACAGAAGCAGAATTTTCTATGGAATACATTTTCTATCAGATTATTTCTTGTTAGACTGGGGGAATTCAGTATTCAGGGAATAACATTCTGCTTTAAGGTTGTAAAGGAACTTTACCAAATGGCTATAATATGATGCCATGCTGTCTTCCTGAATCCATGGCTAGCATGGAAGCTTCCTTTTCCATGCTCCTCCAGGGAGGTTTTATGCCTGAGACAGCTCTGCAGCTCTTCAGCACTTGTGAGAAAGGCATAAACCCTTCCCGTTTCCTTACTGGCACCTAATACTAATAAAACAAAGAGAAAAAAAATAGCTCTATTATTTTCATTTTAATGGAGAAAACAACTAAATGAACCTGGGATTCCTTAACCCCAATATGGACAGTGGCTAATTTTACCAAACTGCAAGTTATTATCACTTCTCTCATTGCCTTCCCCATCAGCTGCTTCAGCAGTGAACTGCAACCAGTGCAAAAACTCATTCCATGTTGAAAACAGAAATGTTATGCATAACAAATTCAATGTAACCTCAATTTTATTCATGTCAAGGGCACACTATTACCCAGAACATTATCATTGTACAGGTAAATACATTACTTTTTTAAAAATTTCCTCTAGAAATTGCACATGCTGAGAAAGGTAGGGAGTTTTCCAGCATCATTAAGACACAGTCAGTGGAAAAACACAAGTTTTGTTTCTAGCAGTTGGGTGGCAAGGACATCTCAGACCTGGTTCCTGCAAAGAATCCAGTCTGGATAGTTCTTCTCCAGTCACTTATGTCTTCTGCTTACCCAGCACATCCCATCTATTGGCATATGTTCTTCACCAATGCTTCTAGACAGGAGTTTGTGGATGTCAGCTTGTGTACTTGAAGAAAAGGGCATCGAACTCAGATCAGCCAAACTGGCAGTACTGAGTAGCAACAGGGACTGGAGGCTGCCAAAATTGCACTTCTTTGATGTTAAGGTAGAATTTTCTGCATGGATGAAGGTCCTAGATGAAGCAGAGATAAAGTGGAAAGGTTTCTTTAGGAAGGAGAGAGTAGAGGAAGGAGACATGAGCCAATCCCCACCTTTCAATCCAAACCTTCAAGAATACATCTATGCCTCCTGAATGCTCTGAGGCTGAGATGGAAAGACGTCATTTTTCCTTCCCATCTAACTGTGGTACCGTGTTTTGCACAAAAATCCATCTGTTGTTGATGTTCAGTGTGCTCGACAGTTCTCTCTTCCCCTCCACCACAAGCTGTTGCTGTAGGGTTCAGTTCTTCTCATCCCAAATTTCATTTGCTTTCTGCAGCCAACAAGCTGCAGATCTGAATGACTCCTAAAGAGAACAGAAGACATTCAGCTTCTGATCTCACCGATGGAAGTATTTGCTTTGTAACCTTTATCTTTTTTTTTAGTTTTTTCTTCTTTTTTTTTTTTTCTTTTTTTTCTGCTAGCATACAGGAATTCCTCCGTGTACAAAGACCCCTTTATTTTTGTACCCACCTGCCCCAGATTTTTGCTTCTCCAACCTCCCGCATTCTATTCAGCACATCCTGCCTCCTGGACAAGACCCTTCTGATAACAGCAGGTGAATAGAATAGTAGCAGCTCTGTAATAGCAAATTACGTTTATTTTAAATCTATACTTGTCATGCCAGTGTGTAACAGACAAGATTTAATTAGCTAGTGAAGCTTGCCTTTAGAATGTTTTCATGAATACAGTAAGAGTTTTGATGCATGACTTCAGGCTACTACAACAAACAAAGAAAACACACCATGAAATTAAGAAACACAATAATATACAAGAGAAGACTCTTGGCTGCTGTTATACATTTCACTAAGAAATGGGACACCACCAAAACTGGATCTAGACACCTAAGTCTAGGGACATATTTTAATTCAGTTCCAAATTCTGCGCTACAGTAATCGTTAAATGCTGGAAAGAAGTAAATCGCACGTGAGATAACTGCACAGGACCTTGTGCAGAAATGAGAGAAGAAAGTATGGGGGACTAAACAAATGGCCCTGATGTGACACATTATCAAAACCCTAAGGCTGTTTTGCATTATTTTGACAGCAAAGGCTACAAGAAGACTGCTGTGCCAACCAGGACAACACTAGAACACAGATGACCCTGTCTGTATTTCTGCCATGCTTCCTATTACAGGTCTGTGCAACTCTGAAGTGGTCCCACCCATTTGCACAAGTGCTCATACAGCTCATTAGAGCAAAGGTATGTCCTGCTGGTACAGATATTTAATGTTTATACCTCCCTACATGCACTGCTGTGTGATGCCATTTATTATCTTTGAATCCTCCATTCCTGTTAAGAGAAAAAAATTAAACACACCAAAAAAACCCTGTTTGAAACCACCAAGGGGAAACTAACCAGCCCAAGTTCTAAAACAGCTTTCAATTTTATCTACTATAATTTGTAGCTGATAGATTTTCTTTCATGGGTTTCAGAAATGCTGGTAACCTGCAACCTGAAGGAGATGCACTACATCAGCAAGCTTTACCAGTATGGTTCTGCTGGCAAATTCCTTACAGCTTTACTGTGCTTGCAGAACCCATTAATGCACATCTGTCTTTGCTACTGCTATTTCTACATAGCACAATATGAGAAAGAAAACAGCACCTGCAAGCAGACACCTGGGATTTGCATCCAGGTGTGAGCAGCAGGGGCTTTTTCATGGGACTCAGGTTATGAGGAAGCCACACTTGCAGCACATGGATGAGGAGCAGTGTGGGAAGGTCTTACCAAAACTGGCTCTGTCACTCCAGGGCTGAAGAGATTTCACTCTCCAAGAGCTGCCAATCTAGTACTTTTTTGCTAGTGATAATGTTTTCTAAGTTTAAAAATAAACTTAGTGAAGTATGTGCCACCTAACAATGTATGTCTCTTCAGTCTCAGGGAAACAAAAACAAAAACAAAAAAAAAAAAAGACAATATCAAGTACTCCAAACCAAACCAGTAACAGATAATAACCAAATTATAGCTTAATGTTTCAGGTATCCCATTTAGAGCTTCAGATCTTTAAAGGAAATAGGTTTTCCCCACTGAGAAATGTATATGCAGTGAAATTAAAGCAACTTTAGCCCCATGTGAACCAAAAGTAGGTTGGATATCTATTTTAAATAATCACACAAATGTTAATATTTCATGATGGAAGGAAGACCTGAGAAGAGAGTATCATTCTCTTCTTAAACCCAGTTCAGTTCCAAACTACTGTCTTGGCTATGCAAGCCTAGGATGTAATACAGCACGTTTCAATAAGAAAACCTCTGCTTTTGTTGCTATTTGCCATCTTTAGAGACAGGATAGGGCACCAGTGGTGTGGAGAGCCCTCTTTGAATATTTGAGGCACCGTTCAAGTGTCATCTAGAACAAGAGGAAAACGAGAGGACAGGCTGAGGGGCAGACTCCCAGCATATGCCCAAGCATTGAAGCCCAAACCCTTCTTTCATCTGACATACGTCCTCCTGTTCCACTTCATCACTTGGGAGGCAGATTCCACGGGAGCACTGGCATCCTGGGTGGCCGTAGGGCAGGGAGATGGATCCCAGCTTCGAGTGGGGCTCCTGCAGCTCCCCGCACACTGGCCCTCCACGCAAAAGAAAGAAAGGAAAAAAATCCGCAGGCAAAGGAGGAAGGCAAGTGCTGCTAAGTGGCTCATTGGTTTCTATGGCAACCGGCTCCGCTCTACTCCAGCTGCTTACCCCACGGTCCCTCTGTCACCCTATTTTTAGCTGAAAAAATCAAAGAAAGAGAAAAATCGGTGCAGGTTTGGGGACGAGAGATTTGGGAGACCTTCTTCGTTTTTTCAAAGAGGAGGTTAATATGGATGCAGCCTTGTCTTGCTTTTAATCACAGTAGAAATCTTTGATGTGGTGGCTTCCTATGGGATTCCTCAGACCTGATGCACCGTCAGGTCCCATATTTGCCAAGACCATGAAGCAGAGTGCAAGCGAGACAGCCCAGCCATCCCCCTGTGAGCATGCAAAGCAGCTGGGCTATGAATTTGACCTTGGCATTGAAACCAGAAAAAGCAAGAAGGCTTTTCCCTACTTGAGGAAAGAAACTCTGCCCTCCCACAACCCAATACAGTGAAGTGATGGATGTCATCACACCCATGGTTTTAACTCTTTCATCTGAAAAGTTATTCCTGTCTTTTTCTTAAAACAAACAAAACCAACAGTAAAAATTTGGTCTATCCATTATCTCTCTCTCCTTCATGGTGCAAGAAAATCCTCAAAATGTATTCAACATGTTTTCCTCAAATATCTGATCAATGAAAGACCCAAAAATTTACCTGAGCTGTACCATGGCTATACTTTAGTTAATGGATTTTGGTATTGGAGACTTTGGTTGTTGAGATGCATGGTATCTGCTAGTAAATCTGGAGCAAAGATACTGTAGCCTGAAGTTTTAGTATGCATAGGTGTGTGTGTTTACAAAAGCATGGGTCCCTTAGTCCCTTCTGACTGACTACCTGCTTTTTTGAAATAGATATACCCAAACACAGTGAGAAACAGCTATTTCAACAGATATTTCTAGCATTATTCCCCTCCTTCTCACTATAAATTCTAGAAGTTTTGTATCAAAACATTGAAATTATCCTGAAAATAATAATTCTTAAACACCAAACCAGGGCAGATTGCTTCAATAAACTATAATCGCTTGGTTGATTTCAGCTGCCATGACACGTGCTTGTCACTAAACTGTTCCTGCTAACACAATTGTGGAAGTCTACCTTTGTACCACCCATTTTCATTTGCTGCCATGAGAAGAGATATTGATCTGTGTATCTCTGCGCACACAGCAAGGTTTCCCATTTTGGATCTGTGATATTGTCAGACTAAGAGTACAAGAAAAAGATCAATTATTTCTAACAATGATCACTTTCAAGAGGAAGTGCATTGGTAAAATGACTTAGTAGTCCCAGTATCACATTTGCAGTCTCTGCAATCAGTTATATATCCTGTCAGGCATTTACACTTCTGCTATAGATAAAAGCAGCGTATTAGGAGGGAATAGTCCACTTCAAAAATGGTGCTGGCTATGGCATGTGATGGTATGGACTGTACAGGGCTTAAGAGAAACCACAAAATTGAGAAGGACACAGCTGACAGTCTAACAGCATCCACACCAAACAGTGTGCAAAGTGTCAGGGTACTGAGAAGGCTGTGGACTCCTCAGGGACATCCCAGTGCCCCAGCTAGGGAGCAAGGTGGCTGAGGGATGCACTAGAAGCAGCTCCAGCCCTGGGCAACAGGTATACCTCCTTCGTGTAGCAGGGCCTGTGGCCAGTCAGAGTAGGGCTGTGGGGAGCTGGAGAGCATTCTTGCTGCCACTGCTGCTGGACCAGGTACTGCTTGCCCTAAGAGTTGAAATGGGGTCCTAGGACCTGGGAAGGGTAAGGGGAAAACTCAAGAGATGCTAGACAGGGACAGTCAGATGGTGCCTTCAGAGGCCTGAAAAAGAAGTTGTAGAGAAGGCTCAAGAAACATTTTAATTCCTAGGAATCTGGAAACTATCCCACTCCATAGAGCCATTGAGATTTTTTACTTTAGCCTGTAGCCTCCAGTGTCAACATGCCTCATGGTTTAATTGTGTGAAGTACTTGAGTACTGTATTTGCCATTTTTCTCTGAATGGCCCTTGTTAGTTTCTGGAGAGACACAAAGAAAAGGTAATCCTGACAGACCTCTTCTGACAGAAGTTACTTTAGACACTTTGATCAAGTCCCTTCAGACTAAATTTCATTTCTTGAAGCCACTACCAAGCCCATCCTCCCAGGGAACCTTGTAAAACCCATTATCAAAATCTACCCTGTCAGGAAACAACACACTCACCTTATAACCCTCCTGCATCCTGCATCTCTGCAATTTAGGGGACTGTCAGGATGAAAATCCACACCAAAAAAAGTAGAGAGAGGAGAGGTACAGAATAATCAAGTGCACAGTCAAGCTTGTTCTGCAAGAAAACTTGGTGCAGGAGGCCTCTGGCTTGCCCAGGAGAGATGCAGGGGAGACGCTTTGCAGTGAGGGGCACTGAAGGCAGCAGCAGAGTTGACTTGAAGGAAAGCAGCAAGGCATGCCTGCTGGGCAGGGAGGAAGAGAGACAAGAGAGAAAATACATGCCAGTAAGCACATATGCACAGCCAGGATGGACAGCATCCTGTGCTGGGTGGTGATGGATATCCTCATGCCCTGAGCAGTAAATTAAATGGCTCCTTTTAAAAGGGGCAGTCAAGGATGAAAGAGAAAATAATCAAATATGCATCATCATTTGCCTTTGCAGGTTAGGTAGAGAGGTGAAAATTCTGTGACTACCAGACAAGTGACTTTACTGAGGAACTGTGTCCCATTTGAAAATTGGAAGCTAATACCCTGAAATTCCTTGTAGAGCATTTTCATATCTACAAATGGAAATCACCAGATCTAGGTGGAGATTCTGATCATTATTTATTCTGCTTTCTGACAAGAGGAGCATACGAACACTTCCAGATGAAGTGTGTGTGCACATTTAATATTAATTTATGGCAAATAGTCATGTGCAGCCTTGACATTTGTTTTCCGTGTATACTAGCAACAGGAAACTTGAGCCTTTGAATGCTTATGAGAAATAAGCATCATGCGAACAATACTGACAGAAGATCTTGAAAACCTGACTATTTTAACTTCCTTTACGTTCCTCATTTGTCCTTATTCAGCACATTTTAACCTGAAAATGTTATCCTCAAAAGGCCACAGGAACCTCTGATTGTCAAAGCTGAGGCACTGAAATGATAAGTAACACATACAGACCGAGACCAATGGAGATATATGGAGAGAAAACTTCAAGAGGTCTGACCATAGTTTAAGGTCTGATAAAAGAATCTACCATTCATCAATGGGGACCCTCAGCTCTATCTCCAACATAAACTAGAAGACCAAGTTTAAAAGAGAAAGCCATAATAACCATAGTTGTTAGATTATACTTAGATGATATGATCCTACCTGGTAGGGGGGTTGAACTCAAAGATCTCCAAGATCCCTTTCAACCCCTAATACTCTGTGATTCTGTGACTACCAAATTTGAACCAGTACTATAGTACAGCCTCTTGTATCTGTACTTCCAGACAGTCCATGGCAGGAAGGTGATGCAAAACTCTTCCATCTGGGTGACACAGCCTAAAACTCAGGACTGACTCCACTAAAGAACCAGTGCTGCCAAAAAAACCCACATGTAGAGCAGCTACAAGACAGTGTATTCGTTCTGCAGAGCTCTTGGATAAATCCCTCCTCATTGTGGTTCTCAGGATGACTGAGTTACAATGTTGGTGGGTACCAGTGACTGCTCCAACACCTGCTCTCTCTCTAATGATCTCAAATCTCTCAGCCACAAGGGGAAGCAAGATAAAACTAAAACACAAAGAAGGAAATTCTCTCATAGACAGAGAAATTAGCTTTTTGGAGTGTTCCATCCAGCAGTTCTTGTTCATGGGATATACTCACCATGAAATGAGAAAGTTAGATTAATACCTTTTGGTCCTTTGTAAGGACTGCTAAGCTATTCTGCATTAAAGAGATGTTCCTTTGTCAAGGATAACCTCATGGCCATCAGATCTCTTTTAGCAATGTCATGCATGGACATGTATCACCTCCCGTGTTAGACCTTGTCCAGGCTTGATCCCCATAATACTAAGCAAAAGCGACTTGCAGTGTCTAGTCCAAGTCTATTGCCACTTGTGTACTTCTGGGTTCTGGGCACAGAATCACACAGGAACTGAATTTCAAGGTTGTTTGTTTCCTCATCAGTTGTTTTAATTAAGCAGAATAATTTCATTACTGTATAGAGAGAGGACTGGCAGTCTATCTTGTCTTTCTGAGGTCTGTTTGCTTGTTCATAATTTGAAGTAGTGATCTTGGAAAAGTTGGTATATTTTACAACCAGGGATTCTTCAGAAAAGACATACATCACTGAGAATTACTTGCCTAAGCAGGACACTCTCTGCATCACCCAGTGCAAAAGGTCTGTAAGCTAATTTCCATCCTACCTGGTGTCCTTTGTCAGTCTGATGTTTGCAGTAAAAGAGCTCTTTCAGTTTATCCTTAAAGTTCCAGCTACACCTTGGTATCCAGTGGCCCTGGTTGCCTTGGCTGCAAAGAGATGGCAGGGGCATTTCAGGATCTTGTGCTAGCAAAAGAAGCAGCATTAGAAGGAAACAGAAAGGAGGATGCTGTGTTATACAAAACTTTCTGGAAAGAAATTATGCAGGACACTAGCAACATCCTGTAAGACAAGCAGGTATTGTTTCAGATACTGGCAGTGTCTGAAAAATCACAGGATGATGATGCTGTGACTGCTTTAGTGCTTCAGCATCTCTGTCAGGAGACAGCTCACAAGGTGCTCACACTGAAAAGCAAGAAACAGCTGTCTAGAAGTTAGGATTTGACAGCAGCAGTGGTCCACAGGAGTGATCCAGCCACCAGGTGCAAGTGTGCACTGGAAGCATTTGAAATACCTGTCTTACAAGCAACTGGCTCACCCTTCAAAAAAAGCCTTTCCATTTGGGCAATGAAAATCCAGTTCAGAGAAGTGATAGGAGAACTTACATCCTATTGAGTTTGTCATGTGCTAGACTATTTTGAGGATATTGCTGGTCCATGATCAGTCTCTACAGGCAAACCTTTTGCTTCCTGAGGCCTATGTTGATGGATCCTCAGGGACTTTTCTCTTTGGTGTAGTACTTCGAGATGCCTTTGCAGCAAATTACATGGCATCATTCAGCAAGAGACCAAGGTCAACCAACCAGCTTGGGAGTGAGCTAGTAACATCATACTGCATGATTCCTAAAAAGGGCTCTGATGATGGGGATAATGTAAGGGACTGCCATAACAGCAATCTGACAATTTAATGTTGCTATGCAACTTGAGTTGTGGAGAGTTTTGCAATTTCTTATTTGTCTATTGAATTCTCAGTGACAGTATCTGGCAACCTTCCCCCCTCATCACTTTACCCAAAGCAGCAAGAATTCATGTGCGGGTTTTGTGCCAAGTTGCCCTCTTCCTGCCACTAGACTGAGAAAACTGAGATGCAGAAAACTACAATGCTTTTTCCAATCTGAACGAGATTCTTCTGCCACACACACAGACAACACCAGCTACAAACATTCACATAACATTTCTCCTTTCTCCTTTCCTCTAATTCATTGCACAGCTTCCCTGTTTCCCTCCTTTCCTACCCTAAGGTCTAAGAAGAGCATCACTTTGAAAGCCTTCCCCTTCACGTCACAGCTCTTGTCATGCCAATTCACACACTTTTCTAACTTTGTACATAAGGTTCCTTCAGACCTTGCTATCCATTCTCAGACTCATACAGAGTTTGGATAGATATGGCTATTTGCTTCACCTCATTGTACTCACCTGTCCTAATGCTGTCATTTTCTGTCTTGAAACTTTGACCTGTTTTACAACCCCCAAGCCATGATGCCTGCAGCCCTTTCCTTGAGAGTCTGACAAAACTCAGTGGTTAGGGAGTCTGACCTGCTTATCTCCCTGACTGAAACCTGACTTCTGATAGCGGCATCTCTTTGTGCCATACTCAAAAGCTCTCCCTTGCATACTAGTACCACCTGAATATCAAGGTGATGGCTACTCTGCATCACTATTAACTAGTTCCTTATAATCCTTTGTTATAACTTCCCAGACATCCCTTGTAAGTTCTCATTTTGTTGCTTTTCTGTCAATTCCTTTGCTTTCCACAATCTGTTTTGTGGCATTACTTGTGTGGTGTTTAATAGCCACAGCTCGGAATTGGCTGCATTTCAGTGGTAGGAGGGGGAACACAGTGAACTGTGAACTGAAACTCCATATAATGTTGCTAGAGATGAGAACAAGTAAAGAAGAGCTTGCTATGCACACTATCTGCAGAAAAACATCTTTGCAAACATGTATCTGTGCAGGCATTGTGGAGATAGGGATTACGTTATGCAGAGGGGAAGAGAAGCTGACTGACAGTAGAGATTTGCAGTCCATATTGATGTTTCACAATTGTGCATCTGTCTGCAGAACAGCTATGGAGCTCTTGAAGTCATTGCACTAAAAAAAAAATAAGGAAAGCTAAATCAATAACTTCACTCACCCTTTTACCACAGCTCAGAGGGTGGAGGAGGAGTGTCATGACAGCTCACACTAGTGAGAAAATTTTAATCGAAACCATCTTCAACCAGAAAATACTATTTCGATAAAATCAACATTTTTCCCAAAATCATAAGTACAACTGAAAACCCACTATAGAAAAGGAGACTCAAACAAGATTTTCAGTACTGGAAAGGTTGCCTGAGGGAAAAAAATGGCTAGATTTTCTTCCAAATTAAAATACTAATTTTGAAAGCAACCTTCTATTTTCTTATAATATTCTGTTCATTGTATTGTTTTTACATTCTTCAGTTAATAAGGAGAGACAATAATGTGTCCAATGTCCTATCACTAGCCTGGAATCAGGTTTCTAGGATATTAAAAACAATTAGTCCCTAACTGGTACCCAGCACATTTCTTCTTCAGAGTGCAAACATTTAAATTGTTTCATTCAGCACAGGCTAAGAAAGCTGGTACCACTTCAGTCAGAAAAATTCATCACTTGGTAGAAAAATCACATTTTGATCATATAATATCACCTGTACACAATTATATAATGTAATATTTAATTATTATATTCATGGTATGCTCTGTTACTGGTAGGATTGCATAACATGCCCTCATATGAGACTTGATTTGGCATAACCTAACTGCTTTACAACTGACATGTGAAACAGTACAAATATTCCACTAGTTTTCAAAACAAAACCACTTATTTTTCTAAAAGTACCTAATAGGAAAATAACAAAAAACAAAGAAGCAAACAAACAAAACCCCAACAGTTCTTTTGAATACACTGAAAACTGTCTTTTCATCACTAGGAGCAGCAAGAACCTTTGAAATCATAAACTTTTAAATTTCTTTCAAAATGCACATTTCAAGATTCATATGGCTCTCACTTAACCTGTGATTCATTCTTTGTACTAACTCTAAATCTATTTGGAATAGTTTTAAGATTGGAGGCTTTGCTGAAAGCATTTGTGATAAATACAGCATGTACTTAATCTTAACTAGTTCTAACAGCATTTGTGCTAGATAAATCAGCTTTTCAGGACTCACTTTCATCTCAATTTTAATACTTTTTATATGCATCCATGGGGATCTCAAAATTATCCCCATCAGGATATAGAAATGAGGATAAATTAAACCAACCTTGCAACCCAACCACACCCAAGAACTAGAAAGGCTTCAGTGCTCCCACCACAGCCCTGCTCACAAAATCCCGTTGCATGGAGGACCTGGGATGGGACAGACTCTTCTCCTCCATTCCTCCGCTCATCCCTTTCCACACCTGGAGAGCTTGGATTTTTCTTTCTAGTATGAGAGAGCAGCAAGAAAAGAAAAGGTCTCCCTTCTGAAAGCACAAGTCCTCTGCTCTTTCTGCCTTCAGCAACTGCGGTGAAACCGCAGCCCAAGGCCTCCACCTAGCGTCTGCCGGCAAGCTCGGCACACCAGTGCGGCTGAAAATGTGGGATGCCAGTGGGTGCCTTGACGCTTACGAAGAGCAAAGGCTCGATTTATTTCCGAGATAGAGATATTTTCCTTACAATACAAGAACGAACCTCGGCTCATTATGAACCACCCAAGCCTCATATCCTGTCACCTAGAACTCTAACACTAGATTCTGTTTTACATGTGGAGAATAAGATTATCTCCAGGGTTTTTTTCACATCTTACAGATGGTGCTAAAATCCAAGGCTTTAGGAGGATGCAACACAAAAGATGAGAAGAGAATCTTGTTGGAATCCTTTTCTCCAGTGTGCTTGCTGATGGAGATTTATTTCTTCAAGAGCAGTTCGAGCAGCACAATCTTGCTGTCAGAGCAGCACCTTTTCTGTTCTTTGTCACCCTCATATACTGGCCTTTGACTTCTCTGGTGAAGTCCACGTTTTAAAAATCTCTGTGCAGTTGCTTCCAAGACCTTTTGCAAAAGGCTGTTCCTTCCCAGTTTTAAAATGCTTCTCTTGATCTCTTTGCTTTATCCACCTTGCAGCAGGACTCCTTGTGCTCCCCTGTGCTTTGGTTATGGAAACTAGAGGCCATGATCTCCCTCAAACACCTATTATTAATCACTGGGACAAGTGGGGGCATATATGTAGATCCATATATACACCAATTCACAAGAAAACTTACAATATAGACCCAGAGTTTTTTAGAATACGAAGTCACACTTGGAAACTGTAGTCATTGAAAAAAAACCTCTCAAAGTCATGAAACCTAATTCAGCTGCCTCAGCATCCCACTACCCCACTTCTCTTGCCTACAAAAGCCCATCTTCCTTCAGCTTCCCAGTCTCCTAATATTTTGCTATGTACATGAAATTTAGGATATGCTCTATGGGGATTAAAGCTCATTTTAGCTGAATTGACCTTTGCTCCATGTAAAGGTGAAAGGGAAAGGAGAAGCCACTGAAGGAAAAAATGGTTGGAGCAGATGCACACACATAACCACTCAGAGATGATGAAAGCACTGTGCAATACATACACTTTAACATCCTGCTAGCATAAGACTACCAAACCTCTCTGTTGGAGTTTCACCACTGTTCTGGTAGAAGCTATACAGTAAAAGCAGAGTGTATATTTTATTGACGTCACTAGCCAGCATTACTTAGAACAGAGCACAACTGCAAAAAGAACTGCCTCCAAGCTATTCTATTTATATTCCTACCAGAGCTACCATGGGTGCAGTCATCCTGCTGCTGAAATCCTGACCCTGTCATTGCCAGTGTAGCCACAGACCTGAGAAGATTGTTTCAGATTGTTTCAGAATTTGGCATGTCTTAATACCAGCAAAAGCAGCATTGGCAGGGGGTGGAGTGTGCTATTTGCACAGGACCTGCGTCAGGATTGGCATTCAGTGAATAGCAAGGCATATGAAGGCATTTTATCCCAATATAGAGAATAACGCATCTTCCTCTGCGTTGCTGGTGGTAACTTTGGCAGTCCAAGGAACAATGGTAATTGCTTGTTACTGTGGAAACAAGACCTCCAGAAATAACACTAATGAGCCAGCAGGGTCGTGGGAGAAACACAAGCATACTGTCTCCTGCAAACACACTTGATTTGGCTGCACACAAGAGATGGGGCTCTGGGGAGAGGATCAATTTATTTGAATGCAACGTGCACCCAGCACAACATCCTCTCATCCTCCATGCTAGCCTGAGCCTGCAAACAACATAAGTGACAAAAAATATGTTCAGATAACTTTGGAAATCATTGCTTTTCACCTGCCTTAAATTTGGGAGGGAGGTGACTTGAGAGATGCTCCCTTTGGAGGGAGCCATTTTGTGGTTTACATAGTACACCTGATAGGAAGTTGTCTCCAAAAGTCATGGGGGGAAAAACACATTCTTACAACTTTTCTTACCCAGTTCTGCAGATGCGAGGGATATTGGTAGTCTGGGATATCTGCCTACAAGTATCTGAATGGTAAGGACCTTTTCTTAATAACAAACTATTAGTGACCTGCCACTCTACTCAAAACAAGATGAAAGAAGGGAAGCATCCAGCAGAAGAGAGGAAAGGGAGTAGGGGACACTAGAGAGCTTACTGCAGCCTCAGCACACCATCTTTTTCGCTTTTCATGCTGTCTTGCCCTTGACAAAGAGAAGATGGTGTAAATAAAGCAAGATGATGGATGGCAACCTGTGAATGCAGCTATTTTGTGTTCCATGTTCTTCTGCCTTGTGAAGTCCAAACCTGCTGTTTTTTGGCCCAAGACCCTATGGCACAGCTCATCTCAGCCTCATAGAATCATAGAATCATTATGGTTGAAAAGGACCTCTAGGATCATCAAGTCCAACCTTCATCCTAACATCTCTCTAACCACTAGACCATCCCCTCAAGTGTAATGTCTACTCATTTTTTAAACACCTCCAGGGACGGTGACCCCAACACCTCCCTGAGCAGCCTGTTCCAGTGCCTCACCACTGGTCCTATAGACTTATGGGTGTCCAATTGGTTTAGCAGGTCATTCACTACTATTTCCTGGATTGTGAGGGGATTATTCTCATCTCCATCCCTATCTGCCAGCTCAGGGAACTGAATACCATGAGGATGACTGTCCTGACTATTAAAGACTGAGGGTGCCAAGTGCTAGGTGCCAAGAAGTGGACCTAGCAATCTGTCCTGTAGGAGACTTCCCTCTGTCTGCCAATGGCTTTGAGGCCTTTAAACTTTTTTACTAAGTCTGTAAGAGAAATGTTTTACCTTTGAGGAGACTGGGCAGGAGCTGGCAGCAGAAAACAGTACATGCCACCTACTGTTACAGCTTCAGTGTTGCATTTGACTTGGCCATGCAGTAGCCCCACCACTCACTAAACGCTCCTTGTCAGCTCAGAAGGAGCCAAATTATGTTCATCAACAGCTCTCTTCAACAGCTATTTTATCTATATAAGTCAGGTCATCAGGCAAAGTACAAGCTAAGAACCACCAGGAAAGGAAATTGCTGGTGTATGCTGGTCCCCCCTCCAGGGCTTTACCCTTGTTAGGAGGGCACATTCAGATGCACTTCCAGTGTAATCAAATATATGCACTAAGGAAGAGCTGATGGGGCCTTAGCAAAAAGTATAAAACAGCTGCCTGGCTCTTCTCTGGAAAAAAAAAAAAAAAGTCTATTTATGAATGCAGTTGCATCACAGGCCAACTCCTTGGAGTACAAGCTTTTTCCCCATAATGAATTCAAGGTGGTTTTGCACTTCTTAGTTGATGCTGAAGGAATTCACATTAGGAGACAGATACCAAGAAGCAAAGATAGTCACAAAAGGAGTGCTGGCCAATGCCAGACAGCACTGGAAATCACACCCTGCCTTAATATGGAGAAATGGTTCTGATAGCCTCCATCCTACAAGGGGAAGGAAAGAAGGGGTAAATGTCAGTCACAGGGAGAAGAAGAAATAAGTGGGTATACTCAGATTACAGGGTCTTATTTACTGATAGCTCTTGTGGCAGGCCAGGAGCTTCTTAAAAAGCAAAAAGATAGTGTCACCGCTTCCTTATTATTGCACCCCATCAAATTGTTCTTATTTACTATTTATTTATCAACCACACCACGAAGCTTCAGAGAAAATTAAGACAGTACTGCACAGACTAAGAACATCCCTGACATTAGTGCTTGCCACACTGTATGCCCACATAAAAAGCAAAAGGATGAGAAGAAAGACTGTATGTTGTTTACAGACTAGGACCTCAGGAAGAAAGACATGCAATGACTCAGCAGTGGTTATTTCAGGAGTTAGTGGCAGAGGAACTAATAGCAACTTCTGTCTACACAGCCTTTGTCCAGAGATTTTATCAAAAACTCCTCCTTTTTCCTGCAACCTAAAAGCCAGAAAGACAACATGGGCAAGAAGTGGGAAGTAGTTTAACACAAAATGGGGAAAAAAAGTCAGAAGTTAAATGAGTAAAATGGTGACATGTCCTTCAAATAATGTTGCGTTGACACAGATTCTCTGGGGGAAGGTTCTCTGAGACTTTAATAATTATATATTCCGAAGTTTTAATGCACATTTGTATCCATTTTTTTTTCCCTTGAACAAAAACCACACAACCTGTTTAAGGCTCCAAGTCACTCTCAGAGATGTATGTCAAACAAAACAAAATCAAACTATGAATGTATTTATGGCAGTAAATAAAAAACATATCCTCCAGTGCTGAGCTGCTGGGACCCCAGTTCAGGATTTCTGCATTTCCCCAGCAACAGCAGGTGACACTGCAAGCACTGGAGCAGAGCAAGGTCCAGCAGCTCCAGGAGAGCCAAGCTGACTTCGAGCTGCAGCCAGAGAAGGATGGCACCAGTTGAATATGGGAGGAAATTACCCCAAACACTTCTCATTTCAAAGAAATAAAACAAGAGTTTATATCCATATGGTCTCCTTCTGATCTGGTTACATGAGCAGCTGTCCAGTGTGTGGGAACCTCACAGATGTTAGAGAGAAAAATGAAACCAAATTTGGATAACAATTTCTGAGGATGCAGCCACATATTTGCCTAGAGCACCCCGCCCTTCCAAATCCAGAAGGTTTCCATGGTGACAAATTTCAGCTGTAGGTAAGAAGAGGATGTTTCTGTATGAAAGCCATTTTGTAGAAACATAAAACCCAAAGATTAAGTCACTTCGCACCATTTATAATTTTTTTTGTCAAATATTCACAACTAGATGACCTTTCTCATCTCAGGAATGGTTAATCACAAGGCAAATGAGCTGCTTTTGTTTTAATTCATGTGGTCTGCTAATGCATTTCATCCCCATACAGTAAAATAACTGTCAAAATTTACCAAAATGTGTGAGTATTAATTTGCTTTCAAACTGCATCTAAGGGAGTTTTTAATACTTTTGATTCTCAGAAGATAGATCTATTCCATTGCCTGACTGTGAATTAGAAGAAAATTACCTTAAATCACGTTTGGATCCAATTCATAGCACCTTAAGCACGAAGAGTCCCCAGTGCAGCCCACAGCACAAAGGCACAGTGGGGAGTCGAGCACTGCTCAGTTATAACTTCCTCTCAGTAACTCCGGGGAAGGTTACAGCCCAATGCTCATGCATTCAGCAGGCCCAAATCATGTATCAGCTTATGAAAGGCACCACAGTGAACTCCCTCTGCTGCCAGCCTGAGATCCCCAGGTAACTGCCATATATTGAGCTGCCGTTTCCTCAGTTGTACCAACCTGAGCAGCTCTGCTCCTTGTGGTTTCATTTCTCTCAGCACAGCAGCGGGTGTAGGTGGTCGCCCAGCCCTGGACCACACTATCACCGGGGAGCCAGGGGCAGAGAGCCAGCTGCTAGAAGCTCCTGTAAGATCGATGACCTTAACACCACTGAGGATCTGGCTTTGTGGTGTTCAGAGATGCCTTTCTCTGAAAATTCTTGCTCACCTGCTGAGTCTCACATAGACAGCAAAATGCCTGTGGCTCTACAGCCTCATGGCCACAAGCACAGGTAAGTCACACACCGGCTTTAGTAGGGTCAAACAAGCAGCAAGATGGTGCTCATGCCATGGAATAAAACCATGATTTAAGTGACATATACCTTCTATGGGAATTAAAAATAAAGAAATAAATGTGTGGTTGACACTCCCCACCACTGAGCACAGGTCTGTGATGTGACTAGAAACACATTCCCACCTCCTTTGCCTCCAGCTTGGGAATGAAAGCTTAATATTTCCTTCTCCTCATGAGCCCATGCACTCATGTACTGCTTGACCATCCCCTCTCAGCACACATAGCTACATCACAAGCATTGCAGAGCACTGTAGGTATTCTCCTCTGCCTCAAATCATTCCAAAAGACCTGCAGTCTGAAATCTCAACATCCTGCTTTATTTAGTCTTCAAATTGCCTTTCAGTAGTCACTGAAATGTAGTGATTACAATCCATTTATTGTGTAAGGATTTACAGTGAACTATGCCACAGTGAATTGTGCCAGGTTAATTGTGCAGTGAGCTCCAAAAATACACAATCGAAGTTCAGCCCTTGCCCAGCTAAGAGAAGTGCTCTCTGGGTAGTTTATTATGTCCCCTAGCCATAGGAGCAGACAAGGGGTAATCACTAGCCAGTAAAACCAGCAGCAATTTTGAGTCTTTATCACATAGTAGCAAAAGTGCCCTTGTGGTTTGTGATGGGGTGAAGATCCTTCCTTCTTGTCCTTCTTCCTCAGATTGTCATAGGGCTGTGAGTAATGTTTGTACTGGAGAGTCCAAGTTAAGCAAAGGTCTAGTCTGGTGAAAGTTTGGACATGAGCAGGACTGTGTAAGCAGTAATTTCCTTCACTTTGGTAGGACTAGGTGTTAAAACCTGCCACCAGATATCTCCACTCCTGCATCCTCAGCCAGGACCACCACCACCACTGCTCAGCTCAGCCACCAGCCCTCCCAGTGCCTGCTGAGGCTCAAGCCCAGAAATCCCTGCCCTGCAAAATCTCTGCCCCACCTCCAGAACCAATGTGTATTATCATGGGAGCCCAAGACAACAATTCTCCATAGGAAAATCATGTGGGAGGAGGGACATTCTCTTAGGAATCCAACTTTTCCTGGTGCTGACAGTTGTCTTCCTTCTGAATGAAATAAAACCCCAAGGTTCTTCCTCCTAACAGTCATTAAATAACTTTTTTTTTTTTTCTAGTACCATTTTAGTATTTTGATCAAGTTCCAACTTGGTTTAATTACATACTTTCTATCTGAATTCCTGCCCAAGCTTCATTTAGAGAAATTATTCATTTCCCATCTTCAACATTATTATTATTGTACTTATTTGCAAGATGTGCTTAGCATTCATTGTACACATCTTCAGTGCTCTGATGGGCTCATCAGAGTGGTGCCAGGGGGATGGAACAGAATAGCACTCCTCATCTGCCACCCTGAAAAAATCAGCCCTCCTCCCCAGCACATACGGGCAGTTCTGCACTGCTGCAGATGAGGGAACACTCACAGTCATATCTGAGGCATCACAAAAGTATTAGCAATAGCTCTTCAGGACATGTCTGAATGCTGAACAGTAATGTTATTTAGAAATAAAATCTTTATCTGACTGCAAAAAACAAGTCAAAGGAAAAAAATGCTCATTTCATACTAGCATGTTTTCCAGGACACTTTCGCAACAGTGAAGATGACAAGAAAAAGTTGGGTGGGACTGGCGGAAACACGTGCCCTGGGAACAACTGCCATATTTCCTTGCAAGGATAAAAAATGTGAGTAGCCCTGTCTCACATGATGATCTTGTATGAACCTCATGCAGCAATGTGGTTTTCTGTCACATGGTAATGAGTAAGTACAGAGAATTTCAGTTTATGAAACTTTGTAATGGTGAAAGTGATGTTTTCCTTGCTCCAGTGATTTGTTTTCCACCCAGCTGTTTTCACCAGCTTTTTGACTTCTCTTTGATATCTCTCCTGAAGCTCCCTGAGTTTTACCACACAGGATCAAACAAAAGCATTTTTTTCCTTCTTTCCATCTCAGACAGGGACTTAGTCTGAAAACCCTTGGAGGCAGTCAGAGGGACAACCATTTTGCTGGCTCACTGACAGAAGGGCAGAGGCAGGACAGCCAGAATGGAGGAGTGCATAACCCCACACGTGCACATGCATAGCTGTGGCCATTCCTAGAACACGAGGTCAAGCAAGTATTATTTTAAATTATAATGAATATAAAATGGATGCTCTAATACCAACTGCATTATATACTTTCGTTGGGTAATAATATACCCAGGACAAGAGAGAACCTTGCTTAAATGTCAGAAATGGAGCAAATACCCAGATTGCCTATCTTAACACATCACCTGCACTCCATCTTGTGGGGTTCATTTGCTTTTTCGTGAGGATTAGGATCTGATTCCAAACACAGGGCATCAAAATAAAAGGAACTGCAGCATCCAGACAGGGATCCCTGCATGAGACCACTGCATCTGTATCTAACTGTGAATAGACACAGAGCAGAAATGCTCAGTGATGACATAACACTACCCGTTGGAAATCAGCCTCCTTCCCACTGCTGAGATAAAACTGAAAATTCTGAAAAGAGAATTTCAGTGCCTCGGCACCAGTCTGAAGGGTAAACAAATCAGGTGAGATGACACCTGATCCTCTGCTTCTCACGCACACTCCTTCCTGGGCTACAGGTTATTGCAATCTCTCTTGAGAAAGCAGAAAGCCCCTTAGAGGCAGGAACTTTCAGTGTCTGTAATATCAAGCCACACTACCAGTTCCTTTCCAGCCTTACCTTGGGTTAGACACATGTTTATTCTACAGAGAACTGGAAGTGATTTAAGACATTAGCCTTCCTCAGATGCATGTCACACCCAATCTCCTTGCTCCAATCAGCAGGATCCTCACTCCCACTGTCAGGACAGAAGGTGCAAGGGTTCCTCATCCACTGTCTTTCAGAGAACATTACCTGGGCTTAAACTACTGGGAAAGGTGATCTTACAATGTAATGTAGAACTCTTCCCATCACGGCAGCTCAGCTGGGAACACAGAAATCTCCAGCACTGGGGAAAGCTGAACAGCTGGGGATAGGAACACTTTAAACTACCTTATCTAGACCTGGAAAAGAAAGCCTGTCCACATTCTTAAACATCTTCGAAATTCACTCATGATTTATCTTCTACTCAACATACGTGCCCCACCTTGACATTCAAAGCCTCACATCACAGGTGTGAATCTCCCCAGTTACACAATCCTGAGTAGTCACATCCAGAACAATTGTTGGGATACCCCATGGCTTTGTGAGCAATGCAGAGGCTATAATCAGGTAACTATAGTCTGGCATTTAATTATTTTTTAGCATTTTTCTAGCCTTTCTAACAATGTGGCAAACTTGCAATTGTCACAGTTTAGGGTCAGGGCAGCCCAGACGGATAACAGATGCTCTCTTTTAACCCCCCTCCCTGCCCAAAGAGGGAGAGAAAAGGAATAAGGGAGAGAGATTTAGTGATTAGAAAAAGAAACTAGAACAATTTAATGAAAATGAAAATAATAATTAAGTATATACACATATATACAAATAATAAGTATATACACATATATAGAAAACCAGTACCGAACCCAACCCCCTTGATGTTAATTACATCACTGTCACTGATGCTGTGGAGGAGCTGGATTCTGGCACCAGGTTTCAGGAACACACTGATCAAAATCTTAAACAAGATTCTACCTAGTTTGGAGCTCATTATGATTGTATTGGTCATCCTCTGTACAGTGTACACTCCCTGCACTGATAGTGGTTCCTTCCCCTTTGGGTAGCTTCATCTTTGCCATTATAGAAGTTTCCCTCCTTTGGAAATGAAGGAAATTCTGCATAATCTGACAGAACACAGCTATATAAGCAGGAATTCACAGCCCAGGCATAGCATCACTCAATGCTCAGGGACTATAAGGGTGGTTGGATGAAATCTTGCAGAGGGAGGGGCAGGGTTTGGTGGGAAGTCTCTTACAAGACAGAGCTGAAACACAGCTGCTTTTTACAAAGAAGATAGCTCCTGGGTAAGAAGAGGGAGATAAAGTGCTGCTGTGGAGAGGTCACATAGCTTGTTGCAAACACTTGCATGCTCTTCATCAGTATAAAAGCAGAAGAAAGACTGAAAGTCAATGATACAACCATGCGAGAAAGTAAAAACAAGTTTGGTTGGTAAATTCTGCAGAGACACCCTGCAAAGATCAGCTGAAGAGCTGGATAGGAAATTCAGTGAAGAAGCATTTGAAACCGAAAGGAAATAAGGGAAAGCACCTGGGATCTGCTCTTTGGAAGCATCAGCAAGCAAAAAAGGAACAAAAGTTACCAGGATACCCTCTAGAGCTTCCTAGAAAGTTCATTTGCTTTATTATACCACAAGATCCCATAAAGCCAAAGCAGTCTTGACTCTACTTGCTGTTACACACACATACCCTTTTTTTTTAGTCTCCTTGCTCTCTTCCAAACAAACCAGACAAAGAAAAAAGTGTTTCAATTCTAAAGAGGTCTTAATCAATAATATCACCATTACCCCGTTCTCCAAGTGTGGTGATGCAGAAGCCACAAGGGGCAGTGGCACACAGCCAGATACCTGTCCAGGATCACAAAAAGACACAGGATGATACTCTGGGTAATTCTCATGGCAAGAGAACATCCAGGGCTACACCACATGCATTCAGAGAATCAGGGTGGGAGATTTCTGCTGACCACTACTTCAGCCTGTGTAAATGCAAATGTTAGCCATGGCCTCAGGAATATTTCCTAACACCTATCCCAGTGTTGGAAAACTCCACCTCCTGTCCAAATGCAAGTGGCCTACTTCTCATTTCTCCCACAAGCTTCAGCTTCTCAAAAGCTTTATTTTTCAGGTGTCTATATAAACACACCCCATCTCTCCCCTACTGCTGCTCTTCCCATACAAAGATAAATGTGTGTAGCAGCAGGATTTTATTTGGGGAAGAGCAGAAAAGCAATTTCAAACAAAACACATCTTTAAAACACTTCTCAGATCTGATTGCCAAGCCTCCGGCAACCAGCACAGTTGTCTAAAGTTCTGATATTAGGCCATAAATTACCTAGTGAAGAGCACTACAAGCAGAAAGAGTCAAATAAAAATAGTAATAAAAAAACAAATGTGAAAATAAAACCAGTTGTCTTCCCCCACCACTAAAATGCCAGAGTAGTAAAGCTACAAAATGACATTACAATGGGGTTTTCTAAGGGGATAGATGTGAAATTGTGTTACACATCCAAGTATTTCTGGGTCATCAGTTCTGTTCCAGTTCATATCAGTATTCTATATGACTTCTGAATGGTATTGGAAATGTCAGACCAGTTCTTGTGAAAACAGCATCCTCATTGGAAAGGTGCCACCTCATATTGTAAGGATGAGAGAAAAACCAGCAGAAATCCAAATGAAAACTTCTATTTTCTTATCATTGTTTTTAATGCTTTAAAGGCATTCTAAAAAATATTTGTGGAAATGGGTATTGTCTTTATGTACCAAATTCTGTTGCCAAGACACCAGCTTGTTTAAATCTGTCCAGGAGGGAGCATATTTAGAAACAAGGACAAAGTTCATTTTTGTCTGACTGCAGAGATTACATCTCTTGAGAAATGTTATCTTCCATTCAAATTAGTATCTAACCATATTAATTTTCAAGCTAGATCAAAACACAATGAAAACTAAGTCACTTTTTCTTTTAATTCAGAAATCATTTCAGTAGGGTTCTACAGAAGTATTCTCTCAGTCATTTCAAAATTATACCTTCAGATTTCAGGTTTTTTGTGTACACTAGCTTAAAGAAAATTTTAATTTAAATCCAGTATCTTAAACTTCCATATTTTAAAACACTGATAAATGGGAGAGAAAAATAAATAGATAGATAGATAGACAGATAGATAGATAGATAGATAGATAGATACATACATACATACATACATACATACATACATACATACATAAAACAAAACACCAAAAAATGACCATTTTGTAAAGCTTCAGGGAAATATAAACCTATTGGAATCCACTATTTTCCATTAATTCACTCAGATATGGGAAAGTGGTATCTTCCAGTAACAAACTTTCTGGCCAAAGGAAAACAAACAACACAAAAATCTTTGCATAGAATTATAATTTGGAATCAACATTTTTTATTGCCTAATGGATTGTCCCCCTGTTTTGTAGAAACCCCAAAGCAACCATTGCTTAGTAAGAGGTAGTGGTTTTTCAACTTCTGTGAATTTAGAGAGAAGATATTGTAGTCTCTCCTCCCATCAAAGCTTCCTGTCAGAAAAGAGACTTTTTAAAGAGTTCACAAACCATATAATAACACTGGACAGATGTGTTGTTTTCGTTCCTTTCATCTCTCTGTTTCTCGGTGTTAACTTTTAATTTGAATGACAGCAATTCAGAATGACCTGAAAGTTTGTGTGACTCAGACAAGGAAGTTATTAAAAATATAAAAGCCTAAAAGTAGCCTTTGTTGAGATAAATGCAGCTATATGTTTAATGAGTTTATTTATATAAAACTTGAAAGGCTTTAGGAATAAAATAAATAAATAAAAGTCATTTGTTAATTTCAGGATTTGGAGGGATCTTGGTTTTTAAGCTTTTAAGAATCCGATCAGATCTCCCATGAATTTTTAAGGCTGGCAATACCAAAGCAAATCAAGAGATGGCAGCATTGGTAAAGCATCTCAGCGCTCAATCTCACTCCCTTTACTGAGCCAGACTTGTTCAAGACATAGTTTCATTGGTGCTAAACCCTGCCGTCAAAAAATGTTCTAATTAAACTTTCCCTGAATTTCTGTCGCCATTTAGATCTTGTTTATGTGTAGTGCAAATGTGGACCGGCAAAAAAGCATTAGAAAAGAGGGAGTAACTAGTTTTCTTACTAGAGCACCAGCCAGCTCTCAAAGACTGGAACTGCCAGACACTTTAATGTTATATGTATAATTAAGATTAGTAATTGTTTGAATTATGGTAGGCTCTCAATGTTCCAGTCAGAACTGTATTTAGTTGTAGTGTTGCTGCAAAAGCATATGTTAAAAAACAGTCCCTGACAAAGAAATGTACAATGTAGATGAGGACACACAGAATGAAAACCCACTAAATCACTGAAAATGAGAGCAGAAGGAGTGCAAAGATAACACAGAAAAATCATTTCACATTTTACATTTTCCACCCTCATATATATTACTTGTAGCAACATGATACATAAATAAAAATAATATTTTATTTTGAAGAAGTATCTAGTTATCTCTTCAGTGTTACCAACATTTTTTAAGATCTAGCCACCCAAGTCTTATTTAAATCCTGGAAAATGGTTGCACAGTGCAAGCTAGTACTTTTTATTTCAGCAGGACTTCAGCTCACCTTTAGATGTATACATTTGGTTGGGCTGTGCCTTGGAAGATGATTTGAGGTTTGATCTGAAATAGAATGATAATCAAGCACTTAAAACACAGCAGAGCTAAGCTAGAAAAAAAATCAAGCACATTTGCACAATTCTCACCCCACTACATAAACAAAATATGTGTTTCTCATGTGACTGAGGTCACCATGAGATCTCCTGTCAAAGATTATTGTGAAGACCATTTTGTGATATGCATTGTATTTGTGACCAGTGTTAGCAATTTAGTTAAAGAAACAGCTTTGAGGGACTTGAGTCATCCAGCTAACGCTGTGGCCACACAAGCTTAGTATATTGTCTTTGACTCCATCCCTTATATATAACATAGACACCCAGTCAGGGAGGCTGGGAAGTCCCTTGGAACTTGCTGTTTGTGTCCATGATCCATGGACAGGCACCAGGAAGAGGAACGAGTGGTCCCACTGCAGGGGAAGCCCAGGCATGTACCTACATGGGGACAGAGGGAGAGACCAAGGGACCAAGAGTCTAGGCTGCAGGAAAAAACCCAACATGCTCTTTTTCTGTACTTCTGAGGTTGAGACTTCATGAGACACCTCAGCCAGTCTAAGAGATTGCTGCCTACAAAGGGAAGCTCCACTTCTCACACACCCCTACACCTACCTATACTGGCCATACCCTGCAGCACTCATCTGGCCCTTTGGTCAATCAGTGCTACTTGCTTAGGAGAAGAAAGAAAACCAAACAGTACAGCAACAACAGTTTTCTGCTATTTCAGCAAGCCTCCAGCTCACAAAAAGTCACTGAAGAACCAAGAGGACAGAAGGACACATGGGAGCGAGGAAAAGGCAAGCAGGACTATCCCACTCAATAGCCACAAACTATCTGATCAGCCTCAAGTGTCATGTGAAACATCACCCTTGATGAGTATCTGATGACTTCAAGCAAGGTGTTTTTCAAGTTTTTCAAGTAACATCAGTCACAAATTTATGCTAGTGATGATGTAAACTTTAACAAACCTAACAACCTGCTTAGAATCACAGTAGACTTACAATCTCATAGTGCACAAATTTCCACTCCAAATATTTCTATCCTTCTTTGCATGTTCAGAAATGCTACAGAATGCTTGTGTGTGTGTGAAGAGCATTATCATAAACCCGTGCTGCAGTGTTTTAACAAAATGATTGTTTTGTTTTTATCAGCACCATCTAACTACATCAAATTAAGATTATGCTGTGTATTCCACACATTATTATGCACCTTCCTTTCAAAAAAAAAGTTACAGTCATCTTCGAAGAATCTCAGATTCATCAAGAAGTAGAAAGTGAGCATCCTTTGTTTGGTATCTCAGTGTAGGCTAAGTACAAACACAACATTTTAGAGCTATGCTGCTTTGCATGTGCCTCTGTTTATTTTATGAAGTTTCCTAAACTTCCATTAGAAAAAGACATTTACTGTTTTTCAAAATACTTTCTCAATAAATCCCAAGGTTGACTGCTTAAATGGTGGCACTAAGAAATGTGTTTTGGAATTTTATTTAGATTTTGGGTTTCTGTCATGTGTGAAATACTAACCCTGCACTTACCCAAACGCTACAGTTGGAATTAGAAACTAATTAAAGTTTTTAAAACAACATGTGCAGCTATCTCTGAAAAAAAAAAAAAATGCAAGGTTCATGCAAATTTTCCTGAAATTTTGCAATCCTAGATTTAAGCTTTTGTATTAGATGCTTTCTTCACATAAGACAAAAACTTTATTAATAGCAAAACAACCAGTGCTGGGTTAATTTCAGATTACTATGACAATGTCCTAATTATGAGGCACTCTACACATTTTATAATGGTTATTTTCGACACATGAGAGCTGTAATTATAAATAAATATCCCAAGAATGCATGCTATATAGATCTGACTTTTCTTGATGAATGGTATTAAAGCTTTTTTAACACACAAACTGGATAACCCATAACCCAGGAGACACTGGAGTGACTCCAGAACAACAAAGGGACTGTTGACTGTCTCTTCTTCCACATTTCCGTTTTCCTGGAAGTATATGAGCCTTTTAAATGATAAAAAGGCTTTTGACAATGTGGAGTGCCCAAATAGCCAAAATACTGAAGGAAATTTTCTTTAAGGGAGTCTGTTTGAATTATATTCCAAAAAGCCCAAAACTTCTTGAACCTTGGTGAGATGATAAAAACTTAAAAAAACAAACAAAAAGCTAAAGAGAAAGAACAGTTTATCTACTGTTCTAGGAACACTGCTCTCTCTCTAGATGTCATTGCAGAACACCAGCCTTATTTCTGTAACCATGCCTGAAGTTAACACAAAAGAAATGTCATTAAGTCAACACATAGAATGTATTTGTCTCACTCATGCAAAGCCCTTAATCAAATTATTTGGAGAAAAAAAAAAAAAAAAAAGACACAAACTCTGATTTCACAGGAGCTTGACTATGAATGTAAAACAACATGCAAGCAAAAAAGCTGTCATATTTTCATCAAGCTCAAGAAAAGGGAGTGATATGCAATATGCCAATTTTAGGACAGGAAAGCAGAATGACTTTCCAAGATCTTATTATGGGTTTCATAGAAAAATTCCCATTCTCTCGATTTAGAAATTGTTGTGCTATTTTCTGAAAGCAGTCAAGCTATACCATAGAAAAGTACAGGACCAATGTTACTACTTCAATGGAAGTGGCTGCATGGGAGCATGCCAGGAAGCACTCTTGGATTGCCAACAACTAGCAAGTATAGTCAGCTCTCAGCAAGCTCCCCTTCTCAGAGATCTGCATGCTTCATTACTTGCCAAGAAAAAAATTCAAACTTATTTTTCCAATTCCTTACCTCCTGTAATTCACCTTCTCATCTCTCCTGCATAGTAACTTGCCTTCCCCTCTCAACTTTTAGCTCTCTTGCATATTTTTTGCACCACTTGATCAGTCTATTCCACTTCCACACTTCTGTGTTCTCAAGCCTCCTGAATATAACTGAACAATTTATTCAGAAAGCTTATCAAAATAAATTCAATAAAATAGACCTTATAATTTTTTTCAGTACTCACTCCTATATTTTTATCCATGTTTTTTTTCTGATGATAAATTTGTGAATAACATTTTATGTTTCTTTCACTTGAAATATATCACTATATCTTCTTCTGAATATATTTTTCAGATGAAATTACACTATCCACCTTGAGGATTTTGAAGTATTTCAAGGTGTTTGAGGATGAGAGGAATCTATAGAGAGGTGATACAGAATAATCCTATGCCAATATCTGGCTATCCTCTAAATCTAGGTTTCCAGGAATATTATCAGGTTTTCTTATAGGGATTCAAACACCTGTTCTGCTTCAAATCCTATGCTAATTTCTATAATCATGACAGATGCCAGTAAATTCTCAAATCTAGGTGAAATAAATCACAGGGATAAAAAGCAAAGGCAAATTCACACATCTGTCTGAAAACAAAATTTGATGTAAAATCATACATGAATTCTGAACTAGAAGTCTTCCTTGCTTCAGTATTTATTGAACTTCTATTTCCTAATGTACTAATATATGCCAAGGTTTCTTATTCACTTAATATACATCTGTTATAGATATGTTAATTAAACATTTCACAAATACAGAGAACATTCTGAGGCCAAAGTGACAGAGGTATAGCTCTCCACAAGAATCTCCTGCAGATTCTGCTGAAACTACTTTGACTTAAAGCTGTGGCCAACTCTCTCAGTCAGCAGCCAAAGCTTTAGGTCTTTGATAATAGATCAAGTATCATTTGAAGCCTGGAAGCACAGTCTACCTGGATTTCATTAGATCCTGAGAGGTTTGCCAAGACTATATATCCAGTGGTTGCAACAATTACTGAATTTATCCAAACTCAAATAGTGTGATTTTCAGGCAACTGGTCTTTTGCTGAAAAACTAAAGGTGTGTGTGTGAGGGTGCAAAAAGAAGACTACTTAATTCTATGGAAGATCAGTTTTCTATGAGGTTACCAATTCTTGTTCAAAACAGTAGTAGTACATCCAACTCTAGAACTTAATAACGTCTGTAATCCCTGTTAAAACTGACTATTAAATGACATTGAAGAATCATCTTGCTCACTTCCCTGCCTGGTTCCAGACACTATTCCCATTACTGCCCTTGGGCTTGCATTATTATTTGTACTCCTTGAATTGAGGAATACTAGTCTAACAGAAGAAAAATTACCTTTCAAGCTAGGGAAGGGAAGCTAGCACAAGGGAAATGGTGGGAAGAAGTGGCAGGAGACAGTGGGAGAAGTAAAATGAGTTACCTCTTTTCAGCAGCAGTCCATACTTCTGCAAGATTAAAATAGCAGTTAATGACAGCCTCAAGACTTGGAACAAAGAAGAGAGGCCACTTGCAGGAGCGGGTTTTTTTCTTTAAAATTTCCATAGTACAATATTTGTTTGCTAAAGGGAAAGTATTCAATTACAGCTAATTATGGAAAAAACAACATATGTTAAAAAATCTCCCAGTTACATCAGAGTAAGAGATCTGGGTGACGTTAATGAGTCAAAAAGTCGGAAGAGGTTTTTTTTAGCACAAGACAATTCAGGACAATTAAAAAAATATATTTTGACTAACAACTTTCCTAAAGGACTTTTTACCAATACACTTTAATTTTCTGAGAATACATATTTTGCTCTCAGAATAAATGCTAGCATTTAATTTTAAAAATGCAGTTCTTAAATGCTTATTTTGCTTGTTAAACTGAAATGTAGGAACGGAATTGTTTGAATTTCTATTACATTTCTTCCACACTATATTCTGTGAAGTGCTTTCTCAAACCTTTTTTATGTTGACTCTATTTTTTCCTTTTTCCTTTGGCTTCTAAATAATAAAATAATCCAGGTGGGTACTTTCTTAGAACTCAGACTCTGGTGTTCTTTACTCATCTCTATGTTTCTGCACTTCTCTCTCCTGAATGCATCAATACTAGCTGTGGAAATGCAAAAAAAAAAAAAATAAAATAAAATAAAAAAAAAAAGACAGTGCAGATTTGTAGTTGAAGAACAGATTTCTCCTTAAGATGAGAAAAATACTCTGAAACAAGGATATTTAACTGCTTGGAATCTTTTGGGCTACTCACATTCTTCTGTAGATTATAAATGAAAGTAAATTGGAACGTTTGTTTGTCTTAGTCTAAATAAAACAATGTATCTACAAAAACAAAGTAAATAGACACAATTAATTGCCCTGTCCATTTAACTTGTTGCAGCCCCAACGTGTTACACAAGGTTTAGCACTGACCTTGATCTCAATAGAAGAAAGTATGAGGGCTTTTCTGCATTCCAATCCTTGGTAGTAAGTCTAAGCATCGAGTGTTATCACTTCTAGAAGCAGACACTGTCTGCAAAACGGTGCTATTAATTTCAGACAGTGTAGTTACTTAGAAGAGACTGAGCTGAAAAGTAAAATTGCTGAACAGAATTAGTTCTGTTCTAACTCAAACCAGAACACTTAATTACACACAGCAATAAGTGGATTATGTCTCCTTTTGTACACACATTTTATTTCTATAATTAATTAAAGCAAAAGGTAAAAATTGGCATCCTGCAGTGTATTATGTCAATATTAAGTCCTCAAAAGCCAGAAGAGTTCAAATTACTATACCAAAACTGTCAAATTCCTTTAAACTGACTCCAGCTCTTCTCCCAGCCATCACTGCTTCAGAAATGCAACCACCTCTGAGCACCACTATTCTTGGCATCTTTCCAGCATGCCAAAGTTGACTGAAAGTGAGCACTCCCCTTAGCAGATTTCCCCTGGCTCATTTTCAGAGATATGGCAAGATTTATATATTTGTTTCAATACTGCAGAGGTGAATTTTTAAATAGGTAAATATTTATTTAACCCTTCAATACACTGGAACAAGTATGTACGCATAAAATATGTTTTGCTTAGCTGCGGATTTTAGTTCTTTGTATGTAGACAAAAGCCAAACAAAGACTTCCCTACCTGGGGAAAAAAAATAACCGCCATCGACCAGGAGAGGGAGACAAATGAGAACGGCCAAAATCAGGAAAGTAGTTGCTCATCCTAAATGAGATATAAGGGGGGTTTTTTTAAGTTCTTTTTCAAAGATTGTGGGTGGCACATGCCTGTTACAAAGTAATATGTATTCAGTTGTAATGTGAAATGGTTTTTAACTGACGAAAACCCTGAAGGTTTCTATGTTTTTTTCTTCTCTCATCCCTATGGTTACAGACAAGAATCTAAATTCTTTCCTTATAGTATTTCAGAGATGGTTTGACCTGTCTTTTCTAAGGAAATCACAGAGAGAAACCAAGAGAGCTAGGCAGCCAGGTAGAGCAGAGAGAGACCCTTGGTTTTTCAGAATGGCCTTTCAGAGCTAGAGCCAGGTCTGCCGCCATCTTAAAGTCATAAATCTAGTGTGAAAATGAAGGGATCCTTTCAACTCTACTGAAATATGTGAGAAAGAGTGTATTTTCCATTGACGTGAGGGCTGAAGGCAAGGAATGGGGTGGGGGAAGGGCAATCTGCGTTTTATACAATACGACCAGTCCTTTTTAGCAGCGATGGTTGTTTGCAGACAGCCTTCTATGACATGAGAGTGAGACATTATCCCCCCTGTTTTCTTAAATCTTCTTTTAAGGGTAGGCAGGAATGACCTGTTTTGAAAAGCAGTATTCCTCTGCTCCTGGAGCATGGGCTCCTTGAAACCGATACCTAAAATGCAATGTTAACAGCAAAATGCCACAGCATCATAAATGCCACCAAATAGACTTTATTCAGACTTTACGTTTTATGTGTTCGTATGTTTGCACATGTTTGTACACATTCATAGATTTCCCCTGAGGCCATTGCTACTCTTAGTTTACAGGAAAGCAGTGAGTAGATGTGTTTCCTTCATCAGACAGTGAGGATGGGGTGTGTACGGCCTTCTGTAAAACACCGTGCAGCTGCTGTGTGCTGTAGACAAAACACTGGAGAGGGAGAGGTCAGGATGATCCATGGCTGGGCTGCTGCTCAGCAGCAGTCCCAATAAATTGGAAAAATCAGTCAAGAGAAACCTCATAAAATTCAGCAAAAGCAAATGCAAAATCCTGTACCTGGAACAGAGCAACCCCACAAATGTGTACAGCTTAGGGGATCAACTAGAAAGCAACTTTCCAAAAAGGATCTGCAACTCCTGATAGGCAAGAAGTTAAACACAGCTCAGCAGTGCACTTCTGCAGAAATCAAGGCCAACTACTGAGCTACATTAGTCAGAAGCTCAGCCAGAAGGTTCAAGGGAATTGTTTTCCCTCTATTCAGCACGTGTAAAATTGCACCACTACAAAGTACATGTCCTGGTGTGGACTCCCCAGTGCTAGAAAGATATTTGCAATCTACAGCAAGCTCAGTGGAGGGCCACCAAAACAGTTTTGGGCTGGAATCAGATAACATAGGAGAAAATATATAAAACACAAAAAATAATGCTGCAATATTGTAGCACCAATGAATCACCCTGTAGGAAGACAAAGTTGTTTTGAGAAAAAATTGTTTAATTTAGACTTGTTCCCAGTGGCCTAGTCAAACTTCCTTGCAACTATATTTCAGACAAGTGATGCCACCTACCTACCAAGTGCTCTTCAGCTTTCCTGGGTTCACAGGATCATAGGATCACAGGATGTCAGGGGTTGGAAGGGACCATGGAGATCTTCGAGTCCAACCCCCTGACAGAGCAGGACCATAGACTATAATCTAATCCAGCACAGATCATACAGGAACACATCCAGGCAGGTCTGGAAAATCTCCAGGCAAGGAGACTCCACAACCTCTCTGGGGAGCCCATTCCAGTGTTCTATGACCCTTACAGTAAAGAAGTTCTTCCTCATGTTGAAGTGCTCCAGCTTCCATCCATTTCCCTTTGTCCCATCATAGAGCACAAGTGAGAAGAGGTTTCCCCTTCTCCTGACACTCGGCCCTCATATTTATAACATTTATTAAATCCCCTCTTAGGCTTCAAGGTCCTGACCGTGCTTTTTGACTGAGTTCTGACCCTTAGGAGAATGAATTCTACCAGTGCATGGTCACTGCCACCCAGGCTGTCTCCAATCTTGTGATCCCCGATGAGTTCGTTTACATTGGTAATCACCAGATCAAGTGTTGCTTCCCCTCTGGTAGGGGTGTCTGCTTCCTGCCTCAGGAAGTTGTCATCAAGTCACTCCAGGAGCCTCCTGGATTGTCTACTGCTGGCTGTATTACTTTTCTAGAAAATGTCGGGATGGTTGAAGTCTCGCAGCAGGACAAGAGCTGCCAACTCGATGCTTAGAGTGCGCTGCAGCATTTGCTGGAAACTTTGGTGAGCCAGCTCAACTCATAGATCTGGTAGAACATTTCTCTTAGAGTATGGGAGTAGCATCCACCACGTTAGTGAACTAAAATGGAGAACGGAGATTTATCACATGTGAAAGGGAGGAACTCCTTCAGCAGCTTCCAGCTAGATGTACTCAGCTAAGTCATCAAACCAAAGCAGGGAAGAAAGTGGCAAACCCCTTTTCCACCCCTTTGAGGTTGTGAGAAATGTCTCCCTGAGCATCAGAATCATCCCTTGATGTCTGCAGAAGTATGGAATTCTGAAAACAACATTTTCAGTGAAACTACCAGAAGTGTAGCAGAGATGGATAAAGCCCAAGCACACATATTTGGCACAAAATCATGCCTGACAAAACCACTCAGACACAGAGAAGCCATGCCAGCCACTGGCTCTAGAGAGCAGAAAGGCATCCCACAGTGTCTGTAGGACAAGACATGCTGTCTCTTCTGCTCCAGATGCTGCTGGAGGAAATTGCTCAAGGAGGAAGTAAAACCTCTGGGCAAGAACCTCTCCAAAATGGAGTCAGGCCAGCTTCCTTTACTCTGCAAGAATGGGGGATGGATGATTTAAAAAAAAAAAAAAAAAAAAAGCGGCTATGTCTTATGTGGCTATAGGATGACGAAGCCTGATTGTTCTTATCTTCCTGTTAACTGTGCAGGACATAAGGGAGAGGGTAACACCCACATTTGTCTCCCAAACTGACAGGAACCGCCTGACCTGACCATGACTGATGAGGGATGGGGGGGATGGGCAGGCACAGGGGGCCTTTATCTGCCATAATGGTGGCAAGCAAGAGGTGGGTTGTTTCCTGCAGGGCTGTGACAAGCCAGGGCAAAGCAGCTGGGGTACCCTATCTTCAGGGTGGAACATATGTGTGCTGGGGGACCAAGAAGCTAAGTCTGAGCATGGAACAGGCAGGAAAGGAGAGCGGTACCTCCGTGCTGCACAAACTGGGGGGGAGGGGCTGAGAGGTATGGGGATTGTGGAAGCCCAAGTGCAATATCCACTGCAGCGAGAGGGCTTTGTCCAAAAAAGCACACTACGCTACTTGTGTCGCATCTATTGCTTCCCTAAGTGGAAGGAAAAAAAATACCTGCAGAACACCTCATGGTTAACAGACTGTGGAAGGAATCGCTAGTAGGAAGCTAGGGTTGAGATGCAACACATTAATTAAACTGCAGAGCAGCAACACCCACAGGCGCGAGCTGGGCCCCGGCTGTGGGGAGGACGCGGGGGC